>BLSH010535819.1:448174-458390 GCA_018402905.1 Glandirana rugosa
TCTCCACCGACACCTGTCCCCCTATATCTCCACCGACACCTGTCCCCCTATGTCTCCACCGATACCTGCCCACAGCCACCTCTATATCCCCCTGTCCACAGCCACCTCTGTACCCCCCCTGTCCACAGCCACTTCTGTATCCCCCCATCCACAGCCACCTCTGTATCCCCCCCTGTCTACAGCAATGAAGGAGCAACAAAAATAATTTTACTGTTAGGGGTCCCCACATCTTGGGAAATTTTATCAAGGGGTCACGACACAAGAGGGGTTGAGAACCACTGCAATATGGTCATACAAAGACAAATAACAATAGGCATATAATAAAAAGAGCATGTTATACACAAACAGTAAATGCAATCCTTTCTACTTGAATATAGTTCTCAAGGTTTTCTCATTTGTACAGCACAAAGGTGAACATTAAAATATTATAATAAGACAAGAATTCTAATTCAAAGCTGAGAAAATTCTCCTGAGCGTTATTCCAATGTAAAGGCTCACACGCATATGGTGCCTTGAAAAAGTATTCATACCCCTTGAAATTTTCCACATTGTGTCATGTTACAACC
Organism: Glandirana rugosa; assembly: GCA_018402905.1. NCBI lineage: Eukaryota > Metazoa > Chordata > Amphibia > Anura > Ranidae > Glandirana > Glandirana rugosa. The sequence goes on from BLSH010535819.1 coordinate 448,741, forward strand.
AAAAATGATAAATGGTTTTCAAAATGTTGGCGTGCATTTGTATTCAGCCCCCCCTGAGTCAATATTTTGTAGAACCGCCTTTCACTGCAATTACAGCTGCAAGTGTTTTTGGGGAAGTCTCTACCAACTTTGCACATCTAGAGAGGACAGTTTTGCCCAAAATAGCTCAACTCTAGCAGATTGGATGGAGAGCATCTGTGAACAGCAATTTTCAAGCCTTACCACTTATTCTCCATTGGATTTAGGTCCGGACTTTGACTGGGCCGTTCAAACACATGAATATGCTTTGATCTAAACCAGTGGTTCTCAACCCTGGTCCTCGGGACCCACTAACAGGCCAGGTTTGCAGGATAACTGAAATACATCACAGGTGATGGAATTTTCTGCTCAGTGATTGCAGTATTCTAGTCTGCATCTCCCCAAGGTAATGCTTAAAATCTGGCCTGTTGGTGGGTCCTGAGGACTGGAGTTGAGAACCATTCCATTGTAGCTCTGGCTGTATTGAGGGTCGTTGTCCTGCTGGAAGGTGAACCTCTACCCCAGTATCAAGTCTTTTTTAGACTCTAACAGGTTTTCTTCTAAGAGTGCCCTGTATTTGGCTCCATCCATCTTCTAATCAACTCTGATCAGCTTCTCTGTCCCTGCTGAAGAAAAGCATCCCCACAACATGATGCTGTTACCACCATGTTTCACAGTGGGGATGGTGTTCAGGGTGATGTGCAGTGTTAGTTTTCCGCTGCACATAGCGTTTTGCTTTTAGGCCAAAAAGTTCCATCTTGGTCTCATCTGAGCAGAGCACCTTCTTCCACATGTTTGCTGTGTCCCCCCACATAGCTTCTTGCAAACTGCAAACAGGACTTCTTAAGGCTTTCTTTCAACAATGTATTGGCGCGATCATTAGAGCGAGAGCAAGAATTCTAGCACAAGGCCTCCTCTGTAACTCAAAACTGGTAACCTGTAGACATTTTTAAACATCGCCAATGGAGATTTTTAAGTGCCATTCCAAAGTTTGTCGCCATTTCACGAGTGGGCCCAATTTTGAAGCATGACATGTTGAGTATCAATTTACTTGGCGTAACATTATCTTTCACAATATAGGAAAAACTGGGCTAACTTGTTATTGTTTTTTTTCATTCAAAAAAGTGAATTTCCCCCCCCCCAAAAAAATTGCTCTTGTAAGACCGCTGCACAAATACGGTGTGACATAAGGTATTAGAACGACCGCCATTTTATTCTCTAGGATGTTAGAAAATATATATTTATAATGTTTGGTGGTTCTAAGTAATTTTCTAGCAAAAAAAAAAATTATTTTAACTTGCAAACACCAAATCTCAAAGAGTCCTGGTCCTTAAGTGGTTAAACTTCTGCACAACATTATCCCTGACCTGTCTGGTGTGTTCCTTGGCCTTCATGATGCTGTTTGTTCAACAAGGTTCTCTAACAAACCACTGAGGGATTCACAGAACAGCTGTATTTATACTGATATTAAATTACACACAGGTGGACTTTATTTACTAATTAGGTGACTTCAGAAGGCAATTGGTTCCGCTAGATTTTAGTTAGGGGTATCAGAGTAAAGGGGGCTGAATACAAATGCACGCCACACTTTTCAGATATTTATTTGTAAAAATTGTGAAAACCATTTATCAATATCTTTCTGCTTCACAATTATGTGCCACTTTGTGTTGGTCTATCACATAAAGTGGAACTTCTCCTTTTGCGTGAAGCTGTGCTTTAAGAAACAGCAGTCTATCTATGGGACAGGAAGTGTAGGGAAATCTCCCCAATAGGACACAAAAAAGAAAGAAAAAGGGGGGGGTGATTTATTTGTGTCCTACTTTAAAATGAAAAAAGTTTTGGCTTTAGATATACTTATAAAGCCTAACTTACAAACTGTTTTTTGAGCCCTCCTAGCTTGATCTTTGCAATGCCCAGATCTCAATGTAGCAGAAAGCTGACTGCTGTGTGTTCACTGACAGCCAACTTACCTTACAAAAGGCACTGGTGAGCGGTTATAGCACAAATCTATCACATGGCTATTTTAGTGCACAGAGAACCCACTGTTAGCTATTTCAGAATGATTTAGTCCTTAGTAAAACCCAATGGAGTTCAATATATCACACAGATTATATGAGACGGCTCTACAGTACAGAACATACAGAGATCTGACAGCCATCAAATTGTTCTGGGGTCTACACCAGGGGTCTGCAATCTATTCAGTACAAGAGCCACATTGTATATTTGATAAAAATCAGAACAACAGAGAAAGAACTTTAGTAAAACAAAGCAAATACTTTACAAATAAATTTGAGCCCACCACTGTCCTCCTTACATAAAATACCCCCCAACATCAGAGTCCCCATCCCAGTCTCCCTTACATCAGTGTTCTCCCTTAAATCAGAGTCCCCATCACAGTCCCCCTTACATCCGGGGCTAGAGTCCTGCAGGAACGCATGGGAACGGCGTTCCTGTATTTTTTCCACAGCAGGAACGCCGTTCCCGTTAGCAGCCGCATCCTGCAGGACTGGCCTTTGAAGTATGAAAGCTGTGTGGCAGGTGCTTCACCAGCAGCCGTCAACACAGCTCGCAATATGTCCATCATCCCCCGTAAAAAATATGTCTGCGGGGCGACGAGGCAACCGCGCATGAGCCGTTCTGCAAAGCGTGTACACGATCGCCCATTTTCGGCCGGGCGGGCGCATGCGCAGTGGTGTAATGGCGCCATTTTTGAATGGAAGGCACTAACACTCGGTCTCGGTCTCGGGCCTCGGCGGACATTGCTGAGGGGGGGGGAGTGAAGGGGTCAGAGGTGGACATTACTGGGGGGGGTGAAGGGGGCAGAGGAGGACATTACTGTGGGGGGTGAAGGGGGCAGAAGACATTACTGGGGGAGGGGGGATCTTGGGTGAGTTCCCACACTTTTCCCAGGACTTGACCCCTGCTTACATCAGTATCCTCTCTTGCATCAGAGTCCCCATCACAGTCTCCCTTACATCAGTGTCCTCTCTTATATCAGAGTCCCCAATAGGGTTCCCCTTTACATAAGTGCCACCACCAGAGTCCCCCATATATCAGAGTTACTATCAGAGACCACTTTACATTAGATTCTCCACTACATCAGAGCCCCATCATAGTCATCCCTATATCAGGATCCCCATCAGAGCCCCCCTTGCATCAAAGTTTCCCCCTTACATTAGGGTCCTCATCTGAGTCCTTCCTTACATCAGAGTCCCCATTTACAACAGGGTCATCACCAGGGTCTCTATCAGAGACCCCTTTACTTCAGAGCCTCCACTATATCAGAGCCCCATCATAGTCATCCTTACATCAGTGTCCCAATCAGAGTCCTCCCTTATCTTACACACTTACAGCGTGGATGGGAACCTGGAAGGTCCAGGCTGCACCAGTAGATAGAGGTGGTTCAGGTGGAGCAGGTCTAAACAGAGGATGTGCTATTTGCCTGTAAATTCTACCACAAATGATTGGTTGTTAGGATGCTGCTAGTCCTAGCAACCAATAAAGATACAATAACTTGCGCTGGAGACGGGTGGGGTATGGTTGATGTTTGCGAGAAATGGAGACTTCAGGCTGACCTGAAGATCTATATTAAACCTTTATGAGAGACCACTGACCCTAGCAGTAGGCTGGATAAAATCTTGCAGTGGGCCAGATTTGGCCTGCAGGTTGTAGTATGTAGATTCCTGGTCTAAAGCCACCCTGGGGTATTAGATAAGGAACACCTACCCTCTATTTGTCCTGGTCACCTCTGTCACATATTGGAAGAATCCAAAATTCCGGGTTGTCAATCTTCCAATGTTCTGGTTACAACCATCTGTATGTACAAGACATGAAGGGAAATGGACCAAAGGGTGTTTTTTTAACTTCCTTGGAGTTCCCTTAAACTAGCACTACTGCCTTTCAGCACTGGGGTCCTGGTTTCATTCACCACTGGGGTTGTTGGTACCATGGAGATTGTATGTCCTTTTTGGCATTGTTCTCCCACAACCCAGAATCTATTTGGTTGATTAGCTTCCAACCCATCTAGCCCAAAAGCACAAACGCATGAGACATTAGATCATGAGCTCTTCTGATAGTTTAGACTTCCCAACTGCGTTACATATATATCAGTTATTGGAGTACATTAATTGGGACCAAAGTTAAAAACGATCGAAGGAGAAACTGGCTGGATTCTCAAATACCGCAGATATCAGTGCAGGAAAATAGTAGAAAAATTATGAAAAAAGATTTATGGTGAGAGCCGGACAAATGACCTCTCGACCAAAGCCCCGTCGTTTCAACATCCACACGGTATCGGAATGAGACCTCCCATACGTGGACCCCCAGAGAGGACAATCAGACTGGGTATATACATATATATCACAGGCTGCAGCCAACCAAGGGCATGTAGAGCAAGTCCAGAGGGGAAGAGGTGCATCAATCCAATGTCGGTAGATGAACAGACAAGGCTAAGTTCACTAATAATGTGTGTAGAATGATAAAGGACTACAGAACCAATAGCTACAGAGCGGCGCTCAGTCCATGCAGCATCAAACGTCAATTTTTTTTAGGAGCCCTGTTGGGGGGCTTTGATGAGATATCAGGGGCCTAAACAAACTTGAGCTCTCAATTTCCACCTGTGTAGACTCACACAGAATGGATGGACAGGAATAGCTGTGCACCGAGCCTCCCATTCATTCAGAAACGGAAGTATAGTAAAAACTGTTTACTATGCTTCAGTTATGAATGAACCAATTGGTACCAATCACTGACTCTGTCCATTCAGAAAAGAAAGGAGCCAGTAAATGACAAATTTACTGACCCATTCCCATCCCTCCTTTATGACACATCTTCTACAGCAGCTGGCAGCAGGGAGGAGGGGGGAAGATAGCAGCTCTGGGGGGGGGACCAGGGAAGCACATGGGGACCCTGAGAACAGCAGAAGACAAGTGAACTGGATAGAGGAAAATGGAGATCAGTTCCTCTAAATGCCATCCCCGCCATCCCTCCTACCCAGGTGTACAAGGGAGGCACATGGGCCCCCTGGACCATGGGGCCCGGTTGCAATTGCAACCTCTGCAACCCCTACCGTTACGCCCCTGCTTATATCCTTTGAACATCCCTGAAGAAGAGCTACTATCTTTCGAATATCTCGAAAAGCGTTGGATGTTGTCACAGTTCTTCCATCCAATAGGAGGTTTATGTATACTGTATAGTCCATGTTATATATATATGTGCATGCACTGTTCTATGTATGCTGTGTGCATTTTCATTGCTTTTATTTATATATCAAAATAAAAATGTATTGAATTTTTATACATTGGCTGTTAGTCTTTTGTTCCGTCTATGCCTCAAAGTCCCTTCCTCTGAGGTTTTTTTTCGTATCTATAGTCCCCTGGGCTAAGTGTTTCCATATTCGGAGGAAATGGCGCTGTTTCTGAGCCATTCCGTCAGCTATGGGCTCATTCAAACAGGGTGCGCCGCTGACTGTACTCCACAAATGTCAGAGATCAGGGGATCTAAATACTTTTATGTAAGAGGATAAGGTGCATTTATCTATCCTACTTAAATCTCTTTCACAGCCAGCTGTGCCCCACACGCCACACACGGCTGAGTGTGACTAAATATTTCTAATGGTAACCAGACAGGTGCTGCTGTAACTCACCAGTGCAAAGGGGGAGCAACCATCATCAAAGTGGCTGAGGGAAGACCTGTTTGTTACCCATAGCAACCTGTTATAAGCTTATACCATAAGGCTCAGTTCACACCTGTGTGATCTGCGTTAGGGCAGCCAATTCAATTGAATGGAATACCTACCACAGTGACTGAGTTTTTAAAATCGCGCCACACCAAAATACATGGTTATTTGTTAGAATGCGTTTTTTTATGCAATTTCTCACGCACTTTATCAAGGTGCATTGGGATGCCATTTACAATTAAAGACACACTTTGTGCACTGTGGGAACGCATGTGACATTGAGTGCCTTGCTGCATCGCACAGGTGCAAATGGAGCCTAATTCACTATAACTTTTTAGGAACCTGATTGGAATTTCATCTGTTGCCACGAGCAACACTTATGCCCCTTTCACACTGCAGAGTTGTACAATTTTACCGCGATTTCGGTGCGATTTCAGGGAATGCCTGCGTAAACTTGAGGTCTATGGACCTCAACTCACATCAAAGTCGGACCAAAGTAGTACAGGGACTACTTTGAAGTCGGTGCGACTTGAAGTCGTACAGATATGAATGGTACTCATTGTAAATCATGTGGTAGGACTTGTCATGCGACTTTGCAGTCCCAAGTTGCAGGACAAGTCGCAGAAGTGTGAAAGGGGCCTTAAGCCTGGTACACACTAAGACCCCTTTCACATGGGCTTGTCCGTTTGCAGAGTCCGCTCTGCTCAGCAGGGATCGATCAGCAGATGGCAGATCCACCTCCACTCACTATGCCAGGGGTGTCGAACTCCATTTCATCGAGGGCCGCATTAGCCATATGGTTGCCCTAAAAGGGCCAGTTGTATCTGGGGTGCGATACGTAAAAAGTGCTGGGTTCAAGAGTACATTCTGTACAGAGTGCAGAACCGAGGTTTATGCTATGTACAGAGTACAGGGTTCAGGAGTGCATTACATACAAAGTTCAGGGGTGTGCTGTGTACAGAATGCAGGGTTTAGGGGTGCACTATGCACAATGTGCAACACCAACCCCCTCACCGAAGCATCCTTGCATCTCTCTCCTACCTTGCCTGGCTCTAGTACCTCCCTTTGTAGGTGGCTTTGTCTCACCTTGCAGGGACCTGAAGCTGAGGGTGAAAGTTGGAGGTGGCAAAATGGAGTTCTGCCACATTCTGGCTGCAAAACTGGGTGCGAGGGCCACATGACAAGGCCTAGAGGGCCGCATTCGGCCCGCGGGCCTTGTGTTTGACATATGTGCACTATGCAGAGACAGATCTGTCAGAGCCCCGCTCTCCTCTATGGAGATCAGATGAAAACGGACCGCCTATCTGTTTTCATCTGATACGCTCCAATCTGATTCTACAGATGGAAAAATAGGGTTTCTGGATTTCACGGACAGGATCGGAGAGTGGCGAATGTCAGCGGACATGTCCCCGCTGACATCTGTCATTCCGTAGGGCTGCACGGAGTGTCCATTCAGGTCCGCCTGAAAAACTGACAGGCGGACCTGAATGGAACGCCAGTGCGAAAGGGGCCTAAAACAGTTTATTTTTTGTGCAACCCCGGTTGACAGCTCCAGTCAGAGCCGCTGTACTAACCATCCGACATTAGTACAGCTATCTCCCCTGCTGAGCTGTTGTGTTTTGACAGGGGGACGCCACAACACTCTAATCAGCACTCTCCGCCATTGGCAGAGAGTGCTGATCGGGAGTCGGTCGGCTGCTGGTTTTCCAGCATGCACGTCTGACAGAAGCCAGCCAAACGTCACACAGACTGGCATACACACGAGCCGAATGTTGGCATTTTTTCTTGAACCGGCAAAGTCTCCCGACATTCGGGCCCATGGGTACCCAGCTTAACAGTGGGCATAAGTCTTCCACAGGCCTGAAGGAAATATTTCAGTTGCTATAGAAACCAGTCTGGCTTCCTTAGCTGCCAAAGGCAACACAGTCTGTGTGGGCAACACAGCAATAAACAAGGCCCATTTTTGACATCTTGCTCCCAATGGACTCTCCCACACTGCACTAGTCGAATGAAACCTGACAGGTTTCTATGGCAACAGAAATCCTTTCTTCAGGCCCTTGGAAGACTCAAGCCCAAAGTTAGCGTTTCCCGTGGCAACAGATGAAATTCCAGTCAGTTTCCTGCTGTAGGTTAGAGAAACAGCTGAACTCCAGCCAAGAGGGTATCTGTGCAGTTAAATTTAATTTACATAAACTACAGTATATTACTTCCCAAACAAACTTTTATTGTTTTCAGTCAGTTTTGTGATCAAGGCTCCCCAAAAACCTTTCCATTGTACTTTTTTAAAGGTTTCGTTCACCTTTACAAAAAACTGCCTATCCAAATAAGGGGCGCCTGTAGATAAAAAAAAAAAAAACTGTGCAGCTCTGACTAAAGTTGAGTAATGCTCTTGCTATAGGTGTAGGCCATTTGTATACCTCCTATAACCTGACTGGAATACTCCCAGAATGTTGCTAAGTGAGGCCTAGTGGTTGCTGCTCACTTCCTCCATCACAGCTCTTTCTCTGATTCAAACCCCCTCACATACTCTTTCTCTCCTCTGATGCAGAAGCTCTGAGCTCAGTTTTTGAGAGCTCACTCCTGTGATGGTGGAGGTGAGCAGGAAGGACTAGGCCTCACTTAGCAATGCCCTAGCAACGTCCTGGGAGTATCTCAATCAGGCTTTGGGAGGTAGAATATGTAAATGGCCTACACCTATAGCAAGAGCATTGTTCAACTTTAGTCAGAGCTGCAGTTTGTTTTTATGTACAGGTGCAACTTATCTGACATTTCATAAAACAAAACTGCTTAGCACGACTGAAAAATGACCATCTCCAGGCATGAACCCCCCCCCCGCACCAACTATTAACAGTAATAGGATGAACGTCTCCTCTACGCAACATGGAGCACACACGCCGTTAGCTCTACTGATGAATCAGCGGATTATAATCTCCGGGTGAAGTGTGCCAGTCCGCTGGATGCTGGAAATGTAGGGAGGATAAGAGATGTGGAATCAATGTGTGGACAAAGTATGACCATCCATGTCTAATATTAGCCCGCGCTAATCAAAGCAACCGTAAATCACTCTAAAAATAAGGCCCGGCTGTCATTTACCATATACTCAACAATGACATGCCGGAAATAGCCGGGCCATACACAAAGGGCGTTCCAATCTGCAGGCATGACTCGAATGCCAAAGAGATTTTTTTTCATGCTGCACAAGCTTGTATACAGTGAGTGGACTGACCCTTTAAAATAGATGTAAGACTAACAGACAGAACAACGATCGTTTTCCTGCAAGTTTTCGCTCAATTTCTTGACATGCGTTTTTTTTATTTCTTTTTAGGCAATACAGTATAGTTTTTACTTTTTTCATATTTTTTTTTTGCATCTCAGTGCTGCTGACCTCCTCCAGTTTTTTTTCAGCCACATCCTCTGTATATACACTCGATGGGTTCATGGCATTGTTCAGGGTAGATTTACTGATGGTGATAAGAGTGAACCATGCCTGGACTAAAAACAGCCTCCATTGGAAGTCCATATGACAAAGCGACCATGATGAGACAAGATCATCCAGTGCCCAGGGCGCAGGTGCCAAACTACACCCCCCCCCGATGTGGGTGCCCCCGATCATCTTCTGCAGCTGGGATCTTTGCTACTAGCACCTCAGTTCCACTACTGCCTGTCTGACAATTGCACAGTACAAAAAAAAAAGTTGGGAACCCCCCAGTGTGCCAGCACCCAGTGTCATCTGCGCCCCCTAAGTATGCCACTTATGCAGATAATCAATCTCTTGCAGGGCAGGGCTAGTAAAGGATAGCAGGGGGTGAGCTTTATGGGCTGCTGCATTGCGGCACCCCCCCCCCCAACGCAAAAAGACACTGCACAGATGACGCACCAACACATAACACATAAAGACACTGCAATGGGGACGGCTGCTTCTCCGGACCAACCCCCCCCCCCCCAACACTGCACC
>BLSH010535863.1:12344-33723 GCA_018402905.1 Glandirana rugosa
ATGCGTCTCTGGAGTGGCAGTTAAGCAGGGTGTTGAACGCATCTATTTACAGGTTTTGGTGTTGTTTCAAGTATAAACATGTGTGATCCGATGTTTATATAAAGGTTTCACATTTATCTACGCAAGTTGTGGGACGAATTGACGGTGAGGTCTCTGCGTACAGGTTGGAGGCTTTACTGCCAATTCAGGGTCACAGCGCACCGCATTTATGCCAGAATTGCGGTAGGAAAGGCCATATTGAACAAGCCTGCCTAATCCCGCCCGTATACACAATGAAGGGTTAAAAGAGGTTGGGGGTGGGATGTTTAAGGCGGTGATTAGAGTGTACATGTATATAATATGGTAACGGAATGATTTGTGTGATGGTATAGTTTGACATACCTGTATTAGATTAGTAATACGGGTGAATAAGGCCCTCCTCAAGGTTCTGTATCTGGAAGCTGGTCGAAACATGGCTCGGAGTGTGTGTTTGTGAATGGTGAGTGAATGGACACCCCTGGCCTATATTGCACCCCCTCATGAAGAGACCAGGAAGGAGAAAACACAGAATGGTGCCATGGATGCGGTCGCTGAAGAATGGTGGTAGGTGTATCACCCAGAGGCAAAGCGGCACATGTTGGGAAACCCATGCTAAGACACTTAAGGATTGTGCCATAGGAGCTGTTTCAGAGGAAGGGAGGTGTGTGCCCTTCAGGCGAAGCCGCACATGTTGGGAAACCCATGCTAAGACATTTATGGACTGTGACATTGGAGCTGTTCCAGAGGAAGGGAGGTGTGTGCCCTTCAGGCAAAGCGGCACATAAAGCACAACATGTGAAGACATTTATGGATTTTGCCATGCAGGCTGTCTCTGAAGAAGGGTGGTATGTGCCCTTCAGGCCCAAAGCGGCATATGTTGGAGGGCAAAATGTTTTTTCCATAATGCAAGAAATAGGAAATCTAATCATATCTTGTCTGCACACTACTGGAAGGAGCCTGGAATGCCATTCAACAAGTTTTATGGAGATGACCAGTGCATATCAACCCTCATCTTGGAGTCCTGCCCTCGGGCAGGGGAGTAACAGCAGAGATGTAGGCTACATGGTATAATAAAGTTTGGGGCCTAAATGACTGTACATAAAAACGTCAATAGTCAACTGCTAAAGTGATTGATTGCCTGACTTACAGATCTTCAAAGGAACACCTGCCTGGGAAGATGGGGGAATCAGATATGAGATATACATGGACATATACTGCCTCTAGTGGTTGCTACCGCATACAACACAGCATGCGTCCTAGGGGATGGATTGAAAAAAGGAAATCGGCCACCATTGGTTATAATCCTATATAGGCTGGCATGTAGGTGTGTGTGGGTGGGTGCCTGAACACAGTTTAAAAGTTGTAAGTCACTTCCTGCTCTCTCTCTCTCTTCCATCGGAGCCCAGCCAGAACACCACCTTGAGGACAGCCTAAGTATCACTTTATGTTATTTATGTTATAGGCTTTATGATATTTACTTAGCGTTTTTATGTTAGCATTTTTGTTTTCCTTATAATAAATGTAATCTTTGCTTTATTGAATTAGAGTGATTGATTATGTATATATATATATATATAGATATAAGCTAATCTTACTATCATACTATTATCATTACTATTATCAGAGTTTTAGTAGTTAAACGAATGAGAGGAATTGGCAATTAATATATAGTTACAAATAAACTTGGGGAAACCATTGCCACCCCATTTTTATTTCAGGCCCCATGCAGACCAAACGGCATTCGCTTGTACTGCAAGAACCCCTTGGGAGTAGAAAAAGCATTTTTTTTCTTTCGTTTATTGACGGCATCTCTTCATTATGCCTGGGGTTATGCCACCTTGCACTAGGAGTGGACTAGGCAGAACTTCAGTTCAGCTAAAAAGCAGACACATCCCCTCCCAGGGGGCGGTCCTCCTTGGTATAACTCCCCTCCAGCTAGCTCAGCCCTCAGTCTTTTCTGCCTAGTGCAAGGAGTAGGACCAGGCCCCATGCTGGGACCTATGGTACCCCAATTTTCTTTTCTTCTGATGAAGACTGCAATCAAGTAGCCGGCTGGGTGACAGGCTGGATGTTCTAGATCCAGGGAGTCTCCCCAGTTCAGCCAACGGACCGAGCCGACCATAGCCACTGGTGGCACAAGCCCTGACGGAATGGGCTGTGGTGTTGCACCGTGAGTTGAGCGAGGCGCATGTCCCGCCTGAAACCTTGGAGCTTGCTGATCAGTTCACCCAGGGGCTCAGGTATCTCTGTGATGCGGCCCTGGACATAGCTCCCATACTGTCAAAATTGTCTGCCTTCGCAGTAGTGATCAGGCGTTTACTCTGGTTAAAGTGCTGGTCCGGGGACCAGGCGTCAAAAAAGGCGCTTACTGACTTACCCTTTCAGGGAGGGCGTCTCTTCGGAGCTTCTCTGGATGAGATCATCAAGGATCTCACGGGTGGAAAGAGCCCTTTTCTCCCCGAGCCCAAGAGGGGTAAGGGGCCTTGTAGCAGTCATTTTCTGGTCAGAAGAAGTTTTTTCGGGCCCCCCATTCGGCGGGCAAGGGTACTCAGCCCTCCAAGGCTGCTGCAGGAGGTCAGAAGCGACCATGGCAGCGTAAGCAAGAGAAGTCGGATGAGAAGCCCTCCTCCACATGATGGGTTGCCCCCGTACATCGTTCGGGTGGGGGGGTCGCCAGCTAGAGTATGCGGAACAATGGACCACCCGCATTTCAGATTTTTGGGTGTGCGAGGTGGTCTCCGCGGGGCACAAGACAGAATTCTGTGCCATACCTCCAGACAGGTTCTTTGCCTCCAACCCGAGGCTTCCCCCAAGGCGACGGTTGGCCCTGCTGGGGGCTGTGCAGGATCTGCTTTACCAGGGGGTGGTTGTGCCGGTACTGGCCACGAAACGTTTCCATGGTTTTTACTCCAACCTGTTTGTGGTCCCAAAGAAGGATGGGGTCAGACCCATTCTGGATCTGAAGGCACTCAACCTTTATGTTCGGGCGCGGAAATTCAGGATGGAGTCAGTCCGCTCGGTGGTAGCGGCCCCTCGCCAGGGGAACTTTCTAGCATCCTTGGACATCAAGGACGCGTATCTGCATGTCCCCATCAGTGCCTCGCACCAACGTTTTCTACGTTTCACGGTGGGCGTTCACCACTACCAGTTTGTGGCCTTGCCATTTGCCCTGGCCTTTGCTCCCCGAGTTTTCACCAAGCTCCTGGCCCCGGTGTTGGCTCTTTTGCGGCAGAGGGGCATTGCAGTTCTAGCATATCTGGACGACCTGCTTTTGCAGGCAGAGTCTGCCTCAGCTCTGAGGGACAACATAGCCATCACACTGCACACCCTGCAGGAGTTTGGATGGGTGATCAATCGGCTGGAGTACCTGGGTCTGATCCTGGACTCAGTCAGGGCAAGAGTTTTTCTTCCTTCAGGAAAACTGCAGACGCTGCAGCAGGCGGTGAGGTCGCTGCTGTCAGAGAAGTGGCCCTCTCTGAGGTTTTGCATGTGGGTCCTGGGGCTCATGGTGTCCACCTTCGAGGCAGAGTCACACCCGGTCCCTGCAGCGCTTGATTCTGCTGCGGTGGGACAAATCTCCTCTATCCCTGGATCGCCTGGTCAAGCTGGACCATGAGGCCTGGTCCTCTCTAATTTGGTGGTTGAGGGCCTCGGCCCTGAAGGAGGGGAAGTCCTTCCTCCCCATGATGTGGTCCGTAGTGACCACAGATGCCAGTTTAAGCGGCTGGGGGGAGTCCTGGGGTTATTGTCAACCCAGGGTCGCTGGTCTCGGGAGGAAAGTCGACTCCCGATCAATGTGCTTGGACTCCGGCCCATCAGGCATTGCCTCTCCCATTGGTCGGGAAGGCTGCGAGGGCTCCCTGTCAGAGTCCAGTCAGACAATGCCATGGTCGTGGCATATGTGAACCATCAGGGCGGAATGAGAAGCTCGGCGGCAGCATTAAAGTCGGCTCACATTATGCGGTGGGCAGAGCTTCATGTGCCTGCTCTCTCTGCCGTACATTCCGGGCATAGAAAATTGGCAAGCGGATTACCTCAGCCGACAGAGGTTGGATCAGGGAGAGTGGTCCCTGCATCTGGATGTGTTCCGACAACTTTGCCAAAAATGGGGCACTCCAGACGTAGATCTGCTGGTGTCCCAGCTCAATCGAAAGGTTCAGACCTTCGTGAGCAGAGCAAGGGATCCATTGGCGGACGCCTTTGTGGCTCCGTGGAGCTGGTATCGGCTCATCTATGCTTTTCCCCCTCTCAAGCTGATTTCGCATCTGCTGCGCAGGATAGAGGTGGAGGGAATTCCAACCATTCTGGTGGCTCCGGATTGGCCTCGGCGTCCGTGGTACGCCAATGTGGTGCGGTTGGTGGTTGATGCTCCCTGGCGTCTCCCGCTTTGCGAGGATCTTTTGTCCCAGGGCCCCATCTTGCACCCTGCTTTACTCTCTCTGGCTTTGATGGCCTGGCTATTGAATCCCAGGTCTTGAGAGATCGGGGGTCTCCGCTTCGGTGATTCCCACCATGCTCAAGGCACGTAAGTGCACTTCTAGGAAGGTATATAATTGTGCCTTGGGGGCGTATATCGCCTGGTGTGAGGGGAGGTGGAACCCCCGTTCCTTTTCGGTGTCCCGGGTGCTAGCCTTTCTTCAGCAAGGCCTGGACCATAAGCTGGCGTTGAGCACTATCAAGGGTCAGGTTTCTGCCTTGGCCATTTTTTTTCAGCGTCCTTTGGCGACGCATTCGTTGATTCACACTTTTATTCAGGGGGTCCGACATGTCGCTCCCCAGGTGCGTACACCTTTGGCGCCTTGGGACCTCAATCTGGTCCTCTCGGGGCTTCAGAAGCCTCCCTTTGAAAATATCAGGGAAATTTCCTTACAACTGCTTTCGCAGAAGGTGGCCTTTCTGGTAGCCATCACTTCTGCCAGACGAGTGTCAGAGTTGGTGGCTTTGTCGTGTAGGTCTCAGTATCTGGTCTTACACAGGGATAAGGTGGTTTTGCGCCTGTCACCTTCCTTCTTGCCGAAGGTGGTCTCTTCTTTCCACATTAACGAGGACATTGTCCTTCCTTCACTGTGTCCGCACCCATCCCATCCTAAGGAGATTGCCTTGCATTCCTTGGATGTGGTTAGGGCTCTGCGGGTGTACCTGGCGACCACGGCCTCCTTTCGGAGGTCGGATGCGCTCTTTGTTGTGGTGGATGGACCACGCAAGGGCTTGGCTGCCTCTTCGGCCACCATTTCTCAATGGATTCGACAGACAGTGACCCGTGCGTATGACTTGCGGGGACTCGAGCCCCCCTTTCCGGTCACGGCTCACTCTAACAGGGGATTAGCACTTCATGGGCTTTCAGACATCAGGCGTCGGTTTCTCAAGTGTGCAGAGCGGCTACATGGTCCTCAGTGCACACCTTTACTAAGTTTTACAAAGTTGATGTTTCAGCATCCTCGGATGCTGCTTTTGGCTGCAAGATTTTGCAGGCCGCTGTGTGAGGTTCCTCCAATCCTTTGTGGAGAGTTCCCCTGCTGGGTGAAGTTTTGTTTTTGCGTTACCCATCCCTCTTTTGACACTGCTTTGGGACGTCCCCAGGCGTAATGAAGAGATGCTGTATCCGTCAATGAACGAAAGAGAAAATAGGATTTTTTAACTTACCGTAAAATCCTTTTCTCTGAGTTCATTGACGGATGCAGCACTCACCCCTCTGTTTGTTTCGAGCTTGCACTGCTTGTTACGGACTGAGGGCTGAGCTAGCTGGAGGGGGGTTATACCAAGGAGGACCACGCCCTGGGAGGGGCTGTGTCTGCTTTTTAGCTGAACTGAAGTTCTGCCTAGTCCACTCCTAGTAAAAGGTGGCATAACCCCAGGCGTAATGAAGAGATGCTGCATCCATCAATGAACTCAGAGAAAAGGATTTTACGGTGAGTTAAAATATCATATTTTTCCTTTGCGGACTCTGTTAGCGGAATCTGCCAGTAGCCCTTAGTTAGGTCTAGGGTTGTTCTGTACCAGGCCCCTCCCAACCTGTCCACTAGTACGTCAACCCACGGCATCGGGTATGCGTCTGTCACAAACCTGGTGGTGGAGTCTGTCTTGTGCAGGGAACAACCGCTCTTGCGCACC
Source organism: Glandirana rugosa (assembly GCA_018402905.1). Taxonomy (NCBI): domain Eukaryota; kingdom Metazoa; phylum Chordata; class Amphibia; order Anura; family Ranidae; genus Glandirana; species Glandirana rugosa. The sequence goes on from BLSH010535863.1 coordinate 18,474, forward strand.
CGATTCGAGGACCCCTGGTAGAGTAGACAGAGGTCCCAGAGTGCGGGATGGCACGAGGGCTGGATGGTCACAGATGCGGTAGTGAGATTCCAGATGGCGTGCAGATAGAAGGATGGTGGTGCAGGCTGGGTCGGCAACAGGCAGGCAGGAAGGCACAAAAGGATCAGGCAGGCGGGTAGTCAAGTCCAAGCAAGGTTCGTTAACGGGGCGGGCAGCGGAGGTACAAGGGAACAGACAATCGGATGGTCGTGGGTAGCCGGGGTCGGTGCAGGTAGCAAAACAGCAGGTCACGGCAAGCCAAGTCAACAGGAGGCAGAACAAACACAGGAACAGGCAGAAGGAGCTGAGGCTCACAGGTCATGAACGCTGTAGAACGAGCAGCACTTGTTGCAGGGATCTCCACGTTTAAATAGCACCACTTGGCACCGTTTCTGGCGCGTGCGCGTACACAGACGCGCGCACGCGGGCGTGCACAGGCGCGCGTGTACACGCACGAACGCACACAGGCGTGCGCACCACCGCGGAAACAGCCAGATTTCACTGGCAGAACTGTTCCTTCTCTAACATTGCCCCCCCAAGGGTGCAGCCTCCGGATGCCTTACCGGGTGTCGCCACCCTGGTGATTCTTTTTGAAGGCCCGGATCAGTCCGGGAGCATGGATGTTCTTCTCAGGTTCCCAGGATTTCTCCTCCGGACCAAAACTCTTCCACTTGATCAAATACTGGGTCTCCCCAGCTCTCCGGCGACAGTTTAAGATAGCTTCCACCTCGAACTCCTCCTCTCCGTTGACCAAGATGGGGCTCGGTGGGCCTACCTTCCGACCCGAGAAGGAGTCGAGGACCATGGGTTTCAATAGAGACACATGAAAAACCGGGTGGATCCGCAGGGAAGGCGGGAGATCTAGTTCAAATGCCACCCGGTTAATCTTTCTCTTCACTGGGAAAGGCCCCAAAAATCTTGGACCCAATTTCTTCGAGGGGCATGCTAGCTTCAAGTATCTAGTAGAAAGTCAGACACGATTGCCAGGTTGGAGCTCCAGTTCCCCCCGCCTCCTCTTATCATAGACCTCCTTGTTAGCCTCCCGGGACCTAGATAGTGTCTCCTGTAGAAGCTTGGAGTTGGATTGGAGGAAGCTGGTGATATCCTGTGCTGCTGGGACGGTACACTCCGGACTCAGGTTGGGCAGAAATGTAGGATGGTATCCATAATTGGCCCAGAATGGGGACTGCTGGGTGGCCGAATGAATGGTGTTATTTTAAGCAAATTCGGCCACCGGCAGCAGTGCAACCCAATCATTCTGCGAGAAAGAAGAAAAGCACCGCAAGTTTTGCTCCAAGGTCTGATTCGTCCTTTCCGTCTGGCCGTTCGTCTGTGGATGGTAGGCGGAGGAAAATGCAAGCTCAATTTCCAGACCAGCACACAAGGCTCTCCAAAACCTGGACGTGAACTGGACCCCCCCGATCAGGCACGATGTTGCTGGGCACTCCATGCAGTCGGACGACTTCTCTTATGAATGTGCTGGCCGTTTCGGCCGCTGAGGGGGTCCCCTTCATGGGAATGAAGTGTGCCATCTTTGTCATTCGATCCACAATGACGAAGATAGTCGTAAAACCTTCAGACGGGGGAGGTTCGACAATAAAGTCCATCGCCAGTTGCGACCACGGGCGCTCAGGTATAGGAAGGGGGTTTAGGAGACCCCAGGCCTTAGCTTTGTCCGTTTTATTCCTGGCACAGACAGGACAGGCCCCCACGTATTTCTTGCAGTCCTCCGTGATGTTGGGCCACCAGAATGACCGTGAGATGAGCTCAGCGGTCTTTTGAGAACCAAAATGTCCGGCCAGTTTATGATCATGGCATCGATCCAGGATTCTAAGGCGCAGACTTGCCAGGATAAACATTCTCCGCCCAAACCACCATAGACCATCTCTGACGGTCAGTTGGGTGTCCCTGTCGGTAGCGGAACCGGCCAGGACCCGACGAAGTTGGGAGAGGAAGTCCTCATCGGACAGAAGCAAATTCCATGCTGGAAGTATGGTGTCAGGTGGGGCAGTATTTCCTGGCTCCAAGAACATCCGGGAAAAAGCATCGGGCTTGCTGTTTTTAGATCCGGGGCGATACGTCAAATGGAAGTGAAACCTGGAGAAGAACAGTGCCCAGCGGGCCTGCCGAGGTCTTAGCCACTTTGCTGTTCGGAGGTACTCCAGGTTTTTGTGATCTGTGAAGATAAGGATAGGATGAGAGGCCCCTTCCAGCAGGTACCGCCACTCCTCTAGAGCCGACTTGATAGCCAGTAGCTCTCTATCTCCTACGTCATAATTCCGCTCTGGTGCGGTTAGTTTCCTGGAGAAAAAGGCTACTATGTGGAGCAGGGCCTTGATACCCTGGCGCTGGGACAGGATAGCCCCTACTGCAGTTTCTGATGCGTCCACCTCAAGGACGTAAGGTAAGGCTGGGTCCACGTGTTTCAGAATGGGGGCGGAAGTAAAAAGAGACTTGAGTCTCTGAAAGGCGGCTTGAGCCTCAGGAGACCACTGGTACTGGGTGTTCTGCTTGGTCAATCGCGTGATAGGCTCCATGATGGCAGAGAATCCCTTTATGAATTTTCTGTAGAAATTTGCGAAGCCCACAAATCTCTGAACCCCTTTTCGGTCTGTAGGTGCGGGCCATTCCAGGATTGTGGAGACTTTCTGGGGATCCATATGGATGCCTGTTGTGGAGATAATCAGCCCCAGAAAGTGCATACTGGGCTGTTCAAAAGAACACTTTTCCACTTTGGCATACAAGCCACGCTGCCGTAGTCGCCCCAGAACCTTGGTGACGTGCCTGCGGTGTTCCTCCAAGGAAGCAGAGAAGACCAGGATATCATCCAGGTATACGATGACGAAGAGGTTCAGGAAGTCTCGAAACACGTCATTGACAAAGTGCTGAAATGTTGCGGGGGCATTGCACAGGCCGAAGGGCATCACCAAATATTTGTAATGCCCAAAACGAGTGCGGAATGCAGTCTTCCACTCGTCTCCTTCCCTGATCCGAATGAGGTTGTATGCCCCTCATAGGTCAAGCTTTGTAAAGATGGTTGCTGACCCCAGCCGCTGGAAAAGTTCCGGAACCAAGGGTAGCGGGTACCGATTTTTCATGGTTACCCGGTTAAGCTCCCTGTAGTCTATGCACGGCCGGAGCGAGTGATCTTTCTTCTCCACAAAGAAGATACCGGCTCCAGCCGGAGATGTGGATGGTCTGATAAACCCCTTCTTGGTGTTCTCGTCCAAGTAAGATTTGAGGGCCGCAAGTTCAAGCTCAGAGAGAGGGTAAATCCTCCCAAAAGGCACTTCAGCCCCAGGCAGCAGTTCGATGAGGCAATCGTAGGGCCAATGCGGCGGAAGTTTATCAGCCCCCTTCTTATTAAACACGTCCAGGAACGAGTGATAAGCCTGAGGAAGGAGAGTCCGAACGTAAGGCTCGGTGTCAGACTCCAGGCTGAGGAGTGATGGGACAGTCCTGTCTCTGGGATTCAGGCAATGCTGGCGGCAATAAGGTGACTGGAAGTGGACGGCTCCGGTGGTCCTGTCTATGCTGGGGTTATGTGCCTGGAACCAGGGCAATCCCAGGATGATGGGGCAGAGAGGAGAAGCAATGGCATCCAGCCGCAGATGTTCCTGGGACCATCCAGAGTGCAGGAGAGAAGAGGGACCGTCTCATGCGTAACAGTCCCGGACTTGATGTGTGACCCATAGGCCAAGCGGATCACCAATTTATGAGCTTTGGGTTGCAGGGAAATATGATGCTGTACAGCGAAATCCAAGTCAATGAAACAACTGCACGCCCCGGAGTCAAGGATTGCCGACACCGTGATAATCCCTCCGAGAAGCTGTAGAGATAGATACGGTGGTCAAGCACTTACCGCGCTTCGCGGGGCACGTCCTGACCATGTGACCAGGCTCCCCGCAGTAGAGGCAGAGGTTTAGCTGGAACCGGCGTTGTCTTCCTGCTGAGCGAAGGCCGAAGCAACCCAATCTGCATGGGCTCAGAGGTGTCCGGAGGAGAGGAGGAGGAGGAGGATGTCGGTCGGAAAGTAGGCGGAGTCGGGCAACTGGGGACCCGAGGAAGCATCCAGGTGGGAAGACCTCTCGGCGCGGCGCTACCTGAGGCGCCGGTCTATGGAGATGGCAAGGGTGATCAGCTCCTCCAAGGTTTTAGGGATCCCACTCGTGCCAGCTCATCCTTTATAGGTTCCGACAGCCCCATGCGGAATTGGAACAAGAGAGCCGCGCTGCCCCAGGCGGTGTCCGAACTCCAGCGCCGAAATTCAGCGGCATAGTCCTCCACTGGGCGGCGGCCCTGCTGGAGGTTGTACAGAGTAGCCTCTGCGGTGGCGGCTAGGTGGGGGTCTTCGTATAACTGCGCCATGGCCCGGAAGAAGGCTGCAGCAGAGGCGACTTCGGGGGCATTCTGCTCCCACAGTCTGAGAGCCCAGGCCTGGGGTTCACGCTGCAGCAAGGAAATCATGAATCCAACTTTGGTGCTCTCTAAAGAAAATGTTCGTTGCTGGAGACCCAGATGTAGGTCACATGCACTCCGGAAGACTCAGAACTTGCGGAGGTCCCCGTAGAACTTGTCTGGCAGCGGGACCTTAGGTTCCGAAGGCAGCACCACTATGGCACGGGAAGCCATGGCGCCGGAGGCCGGAGCGGCAGACAGTTCCTGCACCCGTTCTTCTAACTGGGTATATCCCTCTTGGAGGTTTTTGACGGCTTGAGTGAGGCCAGCAAGGTGTGCGCACAAGTCGTCCATAGCGGAGCGTGTTCCCTGCGCAGACACAGTCATGGCTGCTTGTTTCTGGCACGAACCTGGTGGTGAAGTCTGTCTTGTGCAGGGAACAACCGCTCTTGCGCACCCGATTCGAGGACCCCTGGTAGAGTAGACAGAGGTCCCAGAGTGCGGGATGGCACGAGGGCTGGATGGTCACAGATGCGGTAGTGAGATTCCAGAAGGAGTGCAGATAGAAGGATGGTCGTGCAGGCTTGGTCAGCAACAGGCAGGCAGGAAGGCAGAAAAGGATCAGGCAGGCGGGTAGTCAAGTCCAAGCAAGGTTCGTTAATGGGGTGGGCAGCGGAGGTACAAGGGAACAGACAATCGGATGGTCGTGGATAGCCGGGGTTGGTGCAGGTAGCAAAACAGCAGGTCAGGGCAAGCCGGGTCAACAGGAGGCAGAACAAACACAGGAACAGGCAGAAGGAGCTGAGGCTCACAGGTCACGGACGCTGTAGAACGAGCAGCACTTGTTGCAGGGATCTCCACGTTTAAATAGCACCATTTGACGCCGATTCCGGCGCGTGCGCACCACCGCGTAAACAGCCAGATTTCACTGGCAGAACTGTTCATTCTCTAACAGCGTCAAACTTAGATACGTTATTTAGCTTCCTAAAGTCATTACAGAACCTGTAGGTGCCCTCGGGCTTTGGGACCAGCATTATGGCGCTTGACCAGGCACTGTGGGACTCCTCTATCACATCCAACTCTAACATGTTTTTTATTTCCTTCGCAACCGCCTCTCATCTAGCCTCAGGTATTCTGTAGGGCTTTACATTTATGCAGAATCCTGGTTCCGTAATTACATCATGTTGTACTACGGTGATTAGTCGGGGTAGGGGAGAGAAAAAGTCTCTATTTTTACTTACAAATTCCTTAATGTCATGGTGTTGCGTCAATGACAAAGATTCATTTATGGGGATGTTCGGTGTCATGGGTAACCTGTCCTTTTGAGGAGGTGGCACTGCCATTAAAGTCTCTCTGTCCTTCCAAGGTTTCAAGAGATTAAAATGATATATTTGCTCGGGTTTCCTTTTCTCTGGCTGGTAAACTTTGTAGTTTACTTCCCCTACTCTTTCTCTAATTTCAAAGGGACCTTGCCACTTGGCTAGGAATTTACTTTCAACCGTGGGGACCAGCACTCTGACTCCGAGGTTGAAAGTCCAGGTTTTGGCACCCCGATTATAAACCCTCGTCTGGGCTTCCTGGGCTCGCTCCATATGTTCCCATACTAGGGGCAGGACAGCTCCGATTCGATCCTGCGCAAACATGAGATAGGGTAGCAAAAAGTCCCAGTTTCTCCCATTTGTAACCACCACCTTTTTCAACATACTTTTGTGGGTCTTGTTAAACCTCTCCACCAGATCGTCAGTTTGGGGGTGGTAAACAGAAGTATGGAGATGGGAGATTTTGTACAGCTTGCACAACTCTTTGGTAACTCTGGACATAAAGGGGGTGCCCTGATCCGTTAAGATCCCTTTTGGGATCGTCACCCGACTAAACACCTGGACCAACTCCTTGGCAAACGTCTTAGTGGAGGTATTCCATAAGGGGGTGGCTTCAGGATAGCGTGTTCGCCGTGTTGCATAGTCGGGTATTACCAGAATGTGCTGGTGGCCCTGAGCAGACTTTACCACTGGCCCCACCAGATCCATGCCAATTCTCTCAAATGGCACTTTAATGATGGGTAATGGGACAAGTGGGCTACGAAAATGGGGTGACGGTGCAGGGATTTGACACTCGGGACATGATTCTCAACATCTGCATGCAATCCGGGGCCAGAAGAACCTCTGGGTTATTCTCTCCTTGGTCTTTTCTACAACCAGATGCCCCCCCCCCATTATATGACCATGGACCAAGTCTAGGACCATCCTGTGGAAGGGTATGGAAACCACCAGCTGTTCTACCTCGTCCTCACCGTGGGGGGGGTCATGGCCAAGATGGAGACCTGAGCAGGCGTCTTTATCATGCGCAATCCGGCTCCATCCACCGCCAAAAGACGCCGAGGAGATCTGTATGCCCAGCAAGGCACACGGAGCAGGATGCTGGAACAGACTGGCTGGACAGCAGAGCAGGATGCTGGAACAGACTGGCTGGACAGCGGAGCAGGATGCTGGAAAAGACTGGCTGGACAGCAGAGCAGGATGCTGGAAAAGACTGGCTGGACAGCAGAGCAGGATGCTGGAACAGACTGGCTGGACAGCAGAGCAGGATGCTGGAACAGACTGGCTGGACAGCAGAGCAGGATGCTAGAACAGACTGGCTGGACAGCAGAGCAGAATCAGGCAGGCCAGGTTTGGCAATGATCGGGCAAACAGCAGACAGAAGGAGTAGGCAAAGACAGGTCACAAGGCAAGCCAAGGTCAGGGCGGGTAGCGATTAGGTAGTCTAAAGGATAGCCGGGGTCACAGGAACAGGAAGTCTTTCTCAGAGAAGATACAGGGGTCACAAGGCACTGGAACGCTGTAGAACGGACAGCACTGAGTGCTGGGTGTTAGCTGCTTAAATGGCCATCTTTGGCGCCATTGCCAGAGCATACGCGCGCACACAGGCGCGTGCCCGTGCACATAGACGCGTGCGAACGCGCACACATTACGTGCACCCGCACACACGTTACGTGCACCCACGCACACGTTACGCGCACCCGCGCATAGGTCTGCCAATGGCCCCGGATGGTTCCTTACAGGTGTTCATAAATATAGCAACATAGAAACTGTTCCAAGGACTGCTTGGCTCATTCTACGGTCCCATTGGACTGCAGGTGATATGCAGAAGAGAAGGAAAGCTGAATTCCCAACTGTGCACAAAAGGCCCGCCAAAACCTGGACACAAACTGGCTACCCCTGTCCAAGACAATCACCTTGGGAAGCCCATGGTCGGGGCTGGGTGCATGTGTCATGGACATTTCTTGAATTCTACTCTCCATTCGGATGTACCCCTCTTGCAAGTCCTTCACTACTTGGGTTAGTCCATTCAGATGATAGGGGGAAACAAGGGGATTTGGATCTACAACTAGGCGACCGAGTTTGGCTGGCAACCAGAAACTTGAAACTTTCCTGCCCCTCCAAGAAGTTAGGGCCAAGATTCATCGGACCTTTTCCGATAAAGAGAAAAATCAATAGGGTAGCTTATGAGCTAACCCTTCCTCCATCCATGTATGTTCACCTGGTATTCCATATCACTCTACTGAAACCGGTAATCCAGGATCCCTTTCCGGAACGGAAGACGGCTCCACCAAGGCCAGTTCTTGTGAACGGTGAGGAGGAATTTGAGCTAGAAACTATTCTGGCATGCAGGAAGAGGGGAGGCGTAACTCAATTCCTAGTCAAGTGGAAAGGTTACGGCCCCGAGGAGAACTCTTGGGAACCCGAGGATAACATCCACGCTAAAGAGCTTATTGAAGCCTTTTGGAGGAGACACCCTGAGCAGAGAGCCCGTTTGGGCATCCGGAGGCTGCCCTTTGGGGGGGCAATGTAAGGAACCATCCAGGGCTATTGGCAGACCTATGTGTGGGCGCTCGTAGCGTGTGCGTGCGTCTATGCGCCGGCAATGGGGCCAAACACAGCCATTTAAGCAGCTAACACTCAGCACTCTGTGCTGTCCGTTTGACAGAGTTTCCGGTGCCTTGCGACCCCTGTATCTGCTCTGAGAAAGACTTCCTGTTCCTGCTATACTTTGGACTTTGTTGCTATCTGCCTGCCCTGACCTCGGATTGTTTACGACCACTCTTCTGCCTGTGCCCTCTTGTACTTCAGCCGCCTGCACGTTATCGACCCAGCCTGTACCCGACTACCCATTTGCCTGATTCTTCTGTACCTCTTTGCCCGCCAGCTGCCAACCCAGACGGCACCACTAACCTTTAGCCCACACGAGCTCCCTGTCGGCACTACCAGGGCCGCAAGAGAGGTTACCCCCTGCATAAGCCAGACTTAACCACCAGGTATGTAACACCACCATAACAACTGGTCAGACCTCTTACCTTGGGCGGAGTTTGCTCACAATAGTGCCATCAATACCGCTTCCCGATTGTCTCCATTTATGACAAATTATTGTTTCCAACCATCCATGTTGCCTGACTCATTTGTTCCTCAGAGAATTCCTGCATTGGAGGAGCATCTTCATGTTCTTCGTTCCACTTAGGTACAGGTCCAGGAGTCCTTACGATGTGCCAATGATAGGTACAGACGCCATGCTAACCACAGACTCCTACCTGCGCCTTCCTACCAAGTTGGAGAGAGGGTCTGGCTGTCTTCTCACAACCTACGAAGCTGGCACCACGGTTTATTGGGCCTTTCTGTATTCTCCGCAAGATCAACCCAGTGGCTTATTCTTTAGACCTGCCTTCTAATATGCATATTTCTAATATATTCCATGTCTCCTTACTAAAACCTTTGGTATGCAACCGCTTCACCACCTCGGTACCACGTCTTCATCTTATTCAGGTTGAGAACCAAGAGGAGTATGAAATACAATCTATCATTGACTCCCGTAGGTTCCGTGGGTGCATACAGTACCTGGGTCATTGGAAAGGGTACGGTCCGGAGTAGCACTCTTGGGTCTCATCCTCGGACGAACATGATCCTCTCCTCCTCCATGCTTTCTATAGACGTTTTCTATCCTGACATGGTCAAGATATCTGGATCATCTCTGCTGTGTTTTCCTGTGAAAGACTTTTGCCTGTTGGACTTCCCTTCTGGTTCCTGGATTCAAGACCCTGCTCAGCTGACTTCCCTTCCTGCTCCTGACCCTGCATGCTGTTTGACCTTGCTGATATCTGGACTCCTGTTTCGCTGGCTTGCTCTGACTATCTGCTCTGGTTACTGAACCCTGGCTATCTTTTGACCACGTTTACTCTGTTTATACCATTTTACCTTTTTATTAAAAAGTGTGGTTTTTTGGGGGGCGTGGCTTGATGAATCGAGCTGTAAGACGTGCTTCTCGTCAGCTCCCGGTCCCAACGGCTCCCATGGGGCTCTATATAATATCTTTCCCCTCCAAACTTCACAGATGGCTGGGGGCAAGCCCAAGAAAACACTGAAGGCCAGCAGCAGCAACTCTGCAAGAGATTTGGGGAGCTTTTTGCTTTTTTCTCTGGCTGCATCACAGAACATGTAAAAATTCAAGATGGTGCCGGCGCTCCCTTCCCCAGCCAGATCTGAGTCAGCAGAGGCCCTGCAGGTGAGCACACAGAGCCGCTCTGGATCCCTTGGGGACACTGACAGAAGGAGGTGCCACTCTCACAGCCTCTCTCAAGCCTCTCTATACTCTGGAGATGGCTGGAACATGGAATCCCAGAAGCGATCGCTCCACACATACATGCAATCACTGCCTACAAAGAATGATTTTGAACATCATGTTAAAAGAATTGAAAGAGCATAGAAGCAAGAAATATCTGAGCTCAAAAAGGATATAGGAATCCGCATGTAGGACATCAAACGTGCTGCGGATGGATTATGCGCCGCCATGCAATCCCATGAGGAGACCCTGAATTCACACACTGTCTTAATACAACAGCTCATGTACCAACAGGACGATATTGTGAACCGAAATGGAAGGAATAATATTCGGATAAGGAGGATACCTGAATTAATCGACCATAAAGACCTGCCGGGGGCTGTTACCAGTATCTTCAATCAGCTACTTCAAAAGCCTAAGGATGCCCCTATCAAGCTGGACAGAGTTCACAGGACCTCAAGCCCCAGGAACCCTGATTCTTCTTTTGTGCGTGACACCCTATGCAGGGTGCATTTTTATAAGGTGAAGGAAGAGATCCTGCGGGCAGCAAGCACCCAAAACTCCATCTTACTCAATGACACCCCTGTTATGCTTCTTCCTGACCTGTCCCGCCAAACCCTGGCGATGAGAAGTGCTTTGAAGCCATTACACTCCTGCTGCAAGAACGTAACATCAAATCAATGGAGATTCCCTTTCCAACTGCGCGTCCGTCATGAGGGGAAAACTGCAATTTTCTGCACACTTGGAGACTTACCGAATTTTCTCAGTACCCTAAAACTTCCTCAGGTTTCTCTCCCGGACAGGCCCTTTGCTCCTGCAACCCCAAGCCTGCCATTATCCCACAATGGCAGAAACAATGGAACAAAAAAAGTTTCCAGATCCACTTCCAGGAATTTTCCTAATGACTGACATCTTTCTGAGATGGTTAACACCTATGTGATCCTGAACTAACAATCCTTTTTTTTTCTTTTCTTTTCCTCCCCAGTTTTAAGGTTCAGAATTTACATCTGCACCCATTCAGGGTTAATCCCTGCATTTGCAACCCCTTAGGGGTCAGACTTCTCAGGTCTACCAGTCCTTCACAATATTTTACAAAATGTTCAGTTTCTGCTGCATTCATGTTAACCTATTTTCTGTGTTTAAGTGTTTTTGTGCCTGCCATGGGCACTAAGGTTTATACAATCCAACCTTGGTGCCCCTGCCCATATAACTAAATCTCTCCCACCCTTGTTTCAGTTAGGCCCCAGGGGCTCTGGCAGGTTTTTATCCATACAGTTCTAATGATTGTCACTTCCCTAAGTTGACTGAAACCTATATGATATAATTTACAAACTGTTCCGGTTTCTAACTACAATTATGCTTTTATGTTATATGTGTTCATGACTCTTGCTAGTTGTGGGCACCAGGGTTCATCAACTTTAACCCTGGTTCACCTGCCCGCATAGACAACGTTTCCCCATCCTGGATTTAATAGGGCCCTTACGAGTGGCTCCACAGGTTTCCTTATGTTTTTAGTTTGGAGGGTTTTGTGTATTATATCCCACTAACACCCCCACTGGGAGTCGGGACCGACTGGCTCTGTGTGTCTTGTTCTTCACCCCCTATAGGCCCTGCAGTGCGTTGCTCTGCACTGCACACTCTTTAGTATGATTTCTGCTATGCTGTTTTTCTTATTTTTTACTTTTTTGATCCAACACTGCCACCTAGTGGCTTAAATTCATGTTGGTAGTTCCCCTCTCCTAAAATTGGTTACCTTTTTTTCCCAGTTACTATGGAAAGGGAGACCTCCTTTTATTTCAGCAATACTCTTCATCTACTGTTTTTTTCTAATCTTTTCAGCTACGCCTTCCTTATACTTTTCTATCTTCTTTTCCCCTTGAGCATCCTAACATTGATTCTAACTAGACATGTGACATGTTTACCAATGACCCAAGTATTCCTCTATGCTCAATATACCCATGGTGTCCCTTAGTGCACTAACCTTATTGTCCTTTAACTGTAGGGGCTTTAATACCCCCGAAAAAAGGAATCAGATACTCTACCATTTCCATAAAGCCCGCACTAAATTATTACTCCTCCAAGAAACATGTTTTAAAAACGACAATAATCCTGTCCTTCGCAACCAGTATTTCCATACATGGTATAATAGTACAAACACACAGGCTAAATCTAAAGGGGTTTCCATAGCTTTTCATAAGTCATTCACCCCCGAAATCTACGGGGTATAGACACGCTCGGTCATTTTCTTTTTCTCAATCTAAAATTTAACTCCTCTATTTTTACAGTGGCTAACGTGTATGGCCTTAACCAGGACCATGGTGGTTTTCTGACCGACATACTTGACCGCCTATCCTCTTTTGGAGGCCCTTGTTTCATCCTTGGTGATGACCTCAATGTTGCTCTTTCCCTAGCTGTGGACACCTCCTCTGGTAAGTCTCCCATCCCTCACAGTACCCTCACACAAATTAAGTCACTTTTACACTCCGCCCAATTGACAGATGCCTGGGGTGAACCCCTTTGAAAGAGATTACAGTTATTACTAGGTGGCTCATAATTCATATAGTCGGATCGACTATTTCTTGGTTTCTCAATCAATCTTACTAGACATACCTAGTAGAGCGTCAATAGGGACTATCCTGTGGTCAGACCATGCTCCCATACACCTACACTTAGCCCAGCTACCCAAGCCACGTACAGGATTCTCGTGGCGTTTAACCACTTGCCGCCTGCGTATAGTACATATACGTTCCCGCAAATCGCCGTTTATAAATGGCGACCCGTCGCGGGTTGCTGGCGGACATTATTATTATTATACAGGATTTATATAGCGCCAACAGTTTGCGCAGCGCTTTACAATATAAAGAGACATTACAGCAACAGTACAATTTAAAACAAGAGGGTTAGAGGGCCCTGCTCCTGTGAGCTTACAATCTAAGAGGGGGGGGGGCTGGTGAAACAAAAGGTAGGGACAGTGGGGGATGAACTGATGAGGGGAGTAGAAGATTCCGTTGTTAGTTGGAGGCAGGATAGGCCTCCTTGAAGAGATGAGTTTTCAGGGATTGCCTAAAAGTGGACAGAGTAGGGGATAGGCGGACAGATTGGGGTAGAGAGTTCCAGAGGATGGGAGCGGCTCTGGAGAAGTCCTGGAGACGAGCATGTGAGGAGGAGACTAGGGAGCTAGAGAGCAGAAGGTCTTGGGAGGAGCGAAGAGGACGGTTTGGGCGATATTTGGAGATAAGATTGGTAATGTAGCTTGGGACAGAATTGTAAATGGCTTTGTATGCCATGGTTAGGGTTTTGAATTTGATTCTTTGGAAAATGGGAAGCCAGTGGAGGGATTGGCAGAGAGGAGTGGCGGACACCGAACGGTTGGTAAGGTGGATGAGTCTGGCAGCAGCATTCATGATAGACTGAAGAGGGGATAGCTTGCGGAGAGGTAGGCCAATTAGGAGGGAGTTACAATAGTCAAGGCAAGCGATAACAAGGGAGTGAATAAGTTGCTTAGTAGTGTCAGCGGTTAGGAAGGGACGTATTTTGGAGATGTTTCGGAGGTGAAGTCGGCACGATTTGGACAGTGATTGGATTTGGGGCTGAAAGGACAGGTCAGAGTCTAGGATTACACCTAGGACCTTTGTATGAGGGGAGGGACAGATAATTGTATTATTGATCTTGATGGAGCAGTCAGGGGGAGGGGCACGGGCTGGAGGAAAAATTATGAGCTCAGTTTTAGAAAGATTGAGTTTGAGGAAGGGGTGTGACATCCATGCTGATATGCCAGTTAGTAAGTTAGTAATGCGAGAGGAGACTGAAGGAGTGAGGTGAGGAGTAGAGAGATAGATTTGTGTGTCATCAGCATAGAGGTGGTATTGAAAGCCGTGGGAGTTTATTAACAGACCAAGGGAGGAGGTGTTAATGGAGAAGAGAAGGGGTCCAAGGACAGAACCTTGAGGTACCCCAACTGAAAGAGGGAGTGGAGAGGAGGAAACAGAGTTATAGCTCACACTGTATGAGCGCTCTGACAGGTAGGAGGAGAGCCAGGAGAGAGCAGAGTCTTGAAGGCCAAGAGAATGGAGTTTGTTAAGGAGGAGGGGATGGTCAACAGTATTAAAGGGTGCAGAGAGGTCGAGTAGTATGAGTATGGAGTAGTGGCCATTGGTTTTAGCAGTTAGCAGGTCATTAGTGAGCTTTAGTAGGGCAGTTTCTGTGGAGTGTAGCAAGCAAAAGCCAGACTGTAAGGGGTCAAGAAAGTTGTTGTCAGTGAGGTAGGAGCTAAGACGGTTGTAGACTAGTCGTTCTAAAAGTTTTGATGCAAACGGGAGCAAGGAGATTGGTCTTAAGTTGTTCAGGATGATGGGATCCAGTGAGGGCTTTTTAAGTATAGGGGTGACCAGGGCATGTTTTACAGGGGAGGGGAAGGTGCCAGTAGAGAGGGAGAGATTGAAGATGTGGGTGAGGGAGCATAAGATAGAAGAAGAGGGTGACCGTAATAGATGTGATGGAACAGGATCCAGGGGACAGGTGGTAAGGTGGGCTTCTGAGAAAACTTTAGAGACCTCTTCGGTAGTAGCAAGGTCAAAAGAGGAGAGCGTTGAGAGTAAAGTTGTATAGGGTATGTTAAGTGGGTAAGATTTCTGGGCAGTGGAGATGTCCCCACGAATTGCATCAATCTTGTTTTTAAAGTGGTTTGCAATCTCGTGAGCAGTGAGCGAGTGACTGGGTGGAGGTGGAGGTGGTGGTGGAGAAAGTAGAGAGTTATAAGTAGAGAAGAGACGACGAGGATTGGAGGACAGAGTATTAATTAGGGTGACAAAGTAAGTTTGTTTGGCAGCATGGAGGGAAGAAGTGTATTTTAAGAAGGCAGATTTATATTGGGTGAACGCATTCTGGGATTTGGTTTTACGCCACACTCGCTCCAGTGCACGGCTCTGTCTCTTAAGGTTTCTGGTGTCGTCGGTCTGCCAAGGTTGTAATGGTCTGGGCCTAACATTTTGTGAAGTGAGAGGAGCAAGGGAATCCAGTGAGGATGAAAGTGAACTGTTGTAGATAGAGGTGGCCAGGTTAGGGCAAGATAGGGCTGAGATTTTGTCATGGAGGTGGTCAGTTGCAGAGTAAAAAAGAGAAGGAATAAAGTGGCGAAAGTTTCTGCGGGTAATGGTCTTCTGCTTGGTGGAGCAGGTGGTTGGAGACAAGCACAAGGTGAAAGTGA
>BLSH010535871.1:7573-30095 GCA_018402905.1 Glandirana rugosa
TTAAATGGTTTGCTACATCCTGGTCTCCCTCAACATATGTGTTGTGCCCAGTTTTCATTTTGGTGATCCCATTGTATTTTTTCCTTCTATCACTAATGTACCTAAAAAAGGTTTTATCTCCTTCCTTAATAGACTTAGCAATTTCCTCCTCTTTCTGTGCTTTTGCAGCACAGATAATGTGTTTGGCCTCCTTTTGTCTATTTTTATACTCCTCTCTGTCAGCTGCACCTCCTGTTTCCTTGAATCTTCTATATGCCATTTTTTTCCCCTTTACTATCCTACTTACCTCTTTGGTGAACCATATTGGTTTTTTCTTCCGTTTATTCTTACTAACTTGCCTGACATATAATCTAGTTGCCTCCAAGATGGTAGACTTTAATAGTGCCCACTGATTACTTACTCCTGTCATTTTGCTCCAACCTTTCAGTTCATTTTTTAGAAATTTCCCCATTTACTGGAGTCCAGTCTGCAATCAGATTGTGAAGGGGGTTCTGTGCCGCAGGAAATACGATCCACATACAGCCCAACACTAGGATTAAGCACTACTGACCCCCAGACTGAAAAGCTGGGGGTCCATTAATTTTGGTGAGTGGGGTCACCTAAGGGGATCTTCACTGAACAACACGGAGCACCTGTATTATTTGTTTGCACGTTTTTGAGCATGAAGCACTTTATATGGACTTTTTAATGATTAAAACACGGAGCACTTTATATGGATGGACTATCTAATGGTTTATCTAATATAGAATTTTGTTTTGTAAATATACACTTATATATTTAACCCACTTGATTTTTGTTTGCCAATACACAGGGAATCTATATTGGCCCTCTTAAGTTATTTTATATATATGTAATCTCCAAAAGGTTTTTGTTGGTCAAGTTTATAATTTTAGGGTGCACACTTTGGAAGATTCATTTTAGCAATAATTTGATTTATTAGCACTTTTTACAGTGTATTGTTATAAGAACAGTTTTTCACATATAATTTTGGCACATATGATTTTTAGTATACATTAATAGGGTGCCGCAGTTGATTTATTGTGTGAATACCAGATATAGGTAACCTCCTTAGTACCTGTTTAAACAGCAGCCTCCGGGACACCCCACTTCCCCCTAAACTCTGACAGGTTTAGGAGAGAGTTGAGTGCCTAAAACGGAATAAAACCGTAGCGCGGATAAATTAATAACATACAAAGAGAAATCTCAGCATGAGCTGCCTATCCTTTGGCTCACATTGACAAACTCTAACTGCCCAATTTGTCTCATTCACTGCTATATTAAAGAGGTTATAAAGGCAGAATGTTCTTTTGTATCTTAATGCATTCTATGCATTAAGATAAAAAAAACCTTCTGTGTGCAGAAGCCCCCCTCAGCCCCCCTAATACTTAGCTGAGCCCCAGCTCGATCCAGCGATGTGCACAAGTGCCTCGGCCATCCGGGACTCTCCCTCTTGATTGGCTGAGACACAGCAGATGCACCATTGGCTCCCACTACTGTCAATCAAAGTCAGTTAGCCAATCAAGAGAGAGAGGAGCGGGGACGAACTGCGACTCCATGTCTGAATGGATACAGGGAGCCTCGGCTCGGGTGCCCCCATAGCAAGCTGCTTGCTGTGGGGGCACTCATCAGGAGGGAGGGGCGAGGAGCACTGAAGAGGGACCCGAGAAGAGGAGGATCTGGGCTGCTCTGTGCAAATCCACTTCATAGAGGAGGTAAGTATAACATGTTTGCTACTTTTTAAAAAAAGAAACAACACTTTAGTATCACTTTAATTTCAGCTTCTGCTATTGAATTCTGAACTCTATAACAAAATACATTTTACAACAGATAAAAGATTACTTTATATCCAATATTTTATAATTACCTGACTAAAAAAAAAATTATTTTTATCCTGACCATAATAAATAAAGAGAATATACAGAAAACCACTAAGCAATGAATTTTAGAGGACAATCCTCTGACCACCAGTCTAATGGGAACTAACCACCAAGGTTTAGGGTGCATTATACTGACCATAAATGTAAAGGAGATATGTCCACTGATAAACAATGTGAATTGTGCATTCCATTGACCACTGATATAAGAGGACTAACCATCAGTTAGCCATGATTAAGGCCTGATAGCCGAAACACATTGGATTTTTGACTGTTGTTCACATGCAATAATAAAAGGATGTTTTAGCTGACTTCCATGGCACCAGCCTTTCTCTTTTGTGCTGTGTTTATGAGGCTCACCAGACATTGCACAGGAGGTGGCAGCTCGGATGCACCTGTTCCAACTAACCATCAGTTAGGACCTTTCCACTGACACAATCAAGCTAAATGGGCCATTTTAACGGCCACTAATACAAAGACAATTTTCCACTGACCAATAGAAATGGGTCTTTCTACTGACCACCATTGTTAAAGGTCTTTTACATGAATAACCAATGTTAAGACGGCATGTTAACTGACCTCCAATGTAAAGTAGCAGTTTCCAGTAGTTGCCAATGTAATAAGGGTCTTGCCTGTGTCCATTAATGTAAAATTAGGACTTTCCATTGACCATCACTGTAAAGGTGGCAGTAAATGTTCCTTCAAAATGTTGTTATGGAATCCTATGATTTATACTTACACGCCTAGATAAAACAATGTACCAAGGGTACTTTTTGTCACAGATGGATGGTGCTTTAGGTATAAGATGTATGAATTAAATTGGTAGTATGTAATGTGCAATTTAGTAAATGTGCCAATACATTGGTAACCAGTATCTGAGATGCAGATTTGTCTGCAGTTATTAACCGGTTAACGACTGGCTCACGTACATTTACTACTGCAGAGTGGCTCGATAGCGCGAATTGCTATCTATAAGCAGCGGCTCGCACTCTCTTGCCCGCCGCACTCTCCAGCAGTATGGCCGTGGGTCGGGCAGACTCGATGTCCGCTGGCGAGCCGCAATTGCCTGGCAGAGAAGAAAAACGGGAAACCACCGATGTAAACACGGCGGTTCCCCGCTCTGTCAGGAGGCATGTTAATAAATCTACTGATCCCTGTCACTGGGATCAGTTAGATCTCTTATGCCCATGGCAGCCCAGCCTACTCACAGTTAGAACACGCCTAAGGAACACAGGTAACCCTTAGATCTCCCCCCGCAGGTTAACCCCTTCACTGCCAGTGACATTTTTACAGTAATCAGTGGCTATTTAAATTTCTGATTGCTGTATAAATGTCATTGATCCCAAAAAAGTGTCAAAAATGTGTGACACATTCGCTGCAATATGGCAGTCTCAATAAAAATTGCAGATCACCGCCATTACTAGTAAAAAAAAAAGTAAAAACGCCATAAATAAATTCTCATTGTTTGTAAACGCAGCAACTTTTGCGCAAATCAATCAATAAACGCCCATCATGATTTTTTTAACCACAAATATGAGGAAGAATATAAATCGGCCAAAACTGATGAATAAATTTGTTTTTTTATATTTTTTTTTTGGATTTGTATTATAGCAAAAAGTGAAAAATATTGTTTTTTTTTTTCAAACTTGTCACTCTTTTATTTCTTAATAGCGTTGATCAGATGTGACGCAGAGGGGATAAAATACCACCAAAAGAAAGCACTATTTGTGGGAAAAAAGGACGTCAATTTTGTTTGGGTACAGCGTCACAGGAACGTGCAATTGTCAGTTAAAGCGACGCAGTGCCCAATCGCAAAAAGTGCTCTGATCCTACAGTGGGAAATCCTTCCAGGGCTGAAGTGGTTAAACTAGAAATTACGCTGAGAGCATAAGTTAGCAGTATACCTTTCCCATTGTCATACAGTATTATTATAAGTGTAAAATGCACCCTCTTTACAGTAGACTACAGCCCTGGCCAAAACTTTCACAAAGTCTGCTGCCTCGGTTTTTATGATGGCATTTGCATATAGTCCAGAATGTTATGAAGAGTGATCAGATGAATTACAATTAATTGAAAAGTCTCTCTGCCATGGAAATGAACTTAATCTAGAAAAAAAAAACATTTCGACTGCATTTCAGCCCTGCCACAAAAGGACCAGCTGACATAATGTCAGTGATTCTCTCGTTAACACAGGTATCACTGTTGAGGAGGACAAGGCTGGAAATCACTCTGTAATGCTGATTGAGTTAGAATAACAGACTGGAAGCTTTAAAAGGAGGGCGGTGCTTGAAATTATTATTATTGCTCTGTTAACCAAGGTTTCCTTTAAGGAAACAAGTGCAGTCATCATTGCTTTGCACAAAAAGGGATTCACAGGCAAGGATATTGCTGCTACTAAGATTGCACCTAAATCAACCATTTATCAGATCATCAAGAATGGAGAGAGGTTCAGCTGTTATGAAGAGGGTTTCAGGGAGCCCAAGAAAGTCCAGCAAGCGCCAGAACCATCTCCTACAGTTGATAGAACTGCAGGATCAGGGCACAACCAGTGCAGAGCTGGTTCAGAAATGGCAGCAGGCAGGTGTGAGTACATCTGCATGCTCAGTGAGGCGAAGACTTTTGGAGGATGGCCTGGTGTCAAGAAGAGCAGCAAAGAAGCCACTTCTATCCAGGAAAAACATCAGGGACAGACTGATATTTTGCAAAAGGTACAGGCACTGGACTGCTGATGACTGGGGGTCATTTTCTCTGATGAATCCCCTTTCCGATTTTTTGTGGGGCATCCAGAAGAAAACCTTGCCTGGAAAAGAAAAGGTGAACGCTACCATCAGTCCAGTGTCATGCCAACAGTAAACCATATGTGGGGTTGCTTCTCAGCCAAGGGAGAGGACTCACTCACAATTTTGCCTAAATACACAGCCATGAATAAAGAATGGTACAAAAACATCCTCCGAGAGCAACTTCTCCCAACCATCCAAGAACAGTTTGGTGACAAACAATGCCTTTTCCATCATGATGGAGCACCTTGCCATAAGGCAGCAAAAGTGATAACTAAATGGCTTGGGGAACAAAACTTCAACATTTTGGTCCATGGCCCGGAAACCTTAATCCCATTGAGAACTCCTCAATCCTCATGAGGTGGGTGAACAAAAAAAACCCCACAAATTCCGACAAACTCCAAGCATTAATTAGGCAAGAAAGGGCTGCCATTAGTCAGAATGTGGTCCAGAAGTTGATTGACATCATGCCAGGGCAAATTGCAGATGTCTTGAAAAAGAAAGGTCAACACTGCAAATGTTGACTCTTTGCAAAAACTTAATGTAATTGTCAATAAAAGCCTTTGACACTTATGAAATGCTTGTAATTTTTCCTCAGTATACCTTAGTAACATCTGACAAAAGATCTAAAAACACTGCAGCAGCAGACTTTGGGAAAATTTGTATTTTTGTCGTTCTCAAAACTTTTGGCCAGGGCTGTACACTGTTCTCTCTCTATCCATACATAAAAAGCAGACTGCTCTTATGTTCTGAGGGTTATGTAGGGTTGACTCTCTGTTTACTTCATATGTCATTGTTTATATGTAGAGCTTCAACCCACCACATGTACCTTTTTATCATGATGAAAGGCCATACATTTTTAGTTGTATCTGTTGCAAAGAATATAGCTGGGTGAAAGTATATGAAATGAAAGGGTCTGATTTTTTAAAAAGATTACTGTAGACTCGTTTGTGGTGCAGTAATTAAAGTATATTGTGTTGGTACAAGGACTAAGACATATGTGTACTGTGTATACAGTGAGTAGACCATTTCCCTTATAAGCTTTATAAATTCTGCATGTTGAATGGCTGTAGAGACGCGAATACTGCAGATAAACAGGCACAACTTATGTAGGATGATGTGTTTCATTTCATCTCCATGTATCACCTGAGGATAGTCACTTCACTTGTTATATGAAAGGGTTTACAACCACTTCAAGACCCTCCCAACATGGCCACACACACCATTTGGCATAGCAAACTGCACATATCCCTTTACTACTCTCCTCCAGGGTCAGGGAGGAAATGTGTATAGTAACTGCACCTGTTCTCTGATGAAAAATAAAAGCCCTGGGAATATGTAACATACAACAAAGGATATAGAGTGCAGACATATGCCTCAATATCAGAATTTAGTGGGAGGGGAAAAATTGCCCTGGCCTTGGGGGAAGGGAAAAAATGCCTGAGCATCAAAGTAAAAAATTCCCCCATGTCAGTGGTAGGAAAAGTGATGCAATATCTGTCAGTGGAGCTTGAGATGATGCGGGTGGCCTCTTCTACAGTTGCTGTCCATGCACCCCTTGTAGTGGAGACAGGGAATGCTAAGGCAGCAGAAGGGCGCAAGTGACAGAAAGTTGGTTCAGTGAATATGAGCTTGGATGTGCTGAAGTCTCGTGAGCAGAAGCATAGAGTCAAGTCAGAGTTGAGGTCAGAGACAGGCAAGGGTCAGCAATGTGCTGACAGCAAAGTAAAAAATCAGCAGAAAGAATCTTAGTCAAAAATCCAGGTGAAGGTCAGTAATACCAATGAGAAGCAGACATAAACAGGCAAGGGAAATCCAGAGACGAGTCAGATGGAGCTGGGTCAGTAACATGATCCAACAGGCTTTCAGGAACACAAATCACAAGACTAAAGTTGAAGATGATCCAGTGATGATACCAGGCATGCCCTGAGTTCAAAAAGGCTGCCAGGCACCATGATTGTGCATACACAAGTGCAAGTTCTCACCCTTGCATATCCAGTTAAACAACTATACTCACATCCCTGCACATGCGTATGAATATGAACACAGCCAGCCTGAGGTCCCTGACAGCATCAGTGTAAGGATGTCCTGGTAAGAATGGCTAATGGAAGGAAAATTGCCTCCAGTGCTAAAAATCCCTAGTAGGTGGTGGGGTAAGAACATGTCCTTCCATGTAAGAGGATATAGCTTTCTGAGCCATGCTGTCCATCATATAAGTGAATAGTCAGGCCTTGGGTTAAGTAGTCCACCAAAAAGATTAATGGGTGGACAGCTTGGCTTTGTGGCTGCTGATTCACTTGTATGTTGGCTAGCTTGGCTCTTTGCCCGCCCATTCATCCCTATGGTGGGACGTGTCCTGGACCCACAGGACTGGGGATTTCAGATCAAATATAAGGAGAGTTCAGTAGGATTCAGGACAATTAGGGCTCATTCATACATGCAAGTATACTGTGGCCCCTCTAAAAAGCGTTCTATGGTGGAACTCTACAGAGGGTGTTTGACAGGTGGTGGGGAAGCAATATGTTGCCGCCTCATCACTTGCATTAGCCTCCAAATGGCCAACCCACACCATAACCGCATGCAGTGCACACAGTTGCAGGACAGTTGAACCTGATAAATTCACTTGCATGTCTAGACTGCTTGGCTTACTTGAGCCCTGCTGTTTGCTTCTTTAATCTGGCAGCAGGGCTTGGTCTCCCTAATTCCACCCAAATCACTCTTGCATGTTTGTTAGACACTCCTATTGAATTGCATGTATGTGGATTCTCCATCCACATCACATCATAACATGGGTGGAGTTCAAGTATGAAGGGGATATGAAGGGGGTAGTGTCAGGTTAAGGAAGGGAGTAAGGTGGGCAGGGATAGGATGGGAGGTAGGGTGTGACCAATGCACAGTAGCAGCATGGGAGGGAAATTCTGAATGTTACTATATGCTTCCTGCACTAAATTCAGATAGCACCTGTACAGCACCTTGGGTATCAAAAAGAACTGTGAACTGAATGTTTCTATGTCAATTAAAAACCAGATAGTACTATATAAAGCTTATTCATTCATAGCCTCATATTATTAATGTACAACTCTACTTTAAAGTAGAACTATAGTTAAAATGAAGAAATCAATATGTAATGCACCTATACAGTCTGTTAAACACGTCACTGATTGTTTTGCAAAAAGCAGTAAGTATGGTGAGATATCTATCTTGTCCCCAGCTCTCATGTGCAATTCGTTTAGTGAGGTGACAACTTTACTTCCTGGTTTTTGAATTTTGCCTGTGTTGAACAGCACACATGTTGTCCCCGTTTGCGCCTTTCTCTCTCTGCAGAAACATCCTGACATCACTGGGGGAGGGGCTCCTATATCCATGGAAATCTCAGCCATTCATTCTACATACAAGTCCTGATTAGGCTCTGCCCACAATTGGTCCATTAACCCCCGCCCACTCCCACCTATGTCCTGCCTTTGCCCGCCCATTGTTCTGTCTATTCAGCCAGCTCCTAGGTTGGATTTTGTTCTGCCAGTTTACAAATTACCAGAGGAGAGCAGGCAGGGAGAAGCACACCTATTAATAGACAGATCTGTGTGGAAATTAACCTGTATTGACTTGTGCTGTTTTACATAGCACACACCCAGCTATTGATTGGTAGATGGATGTGTATTATGTAAAATAGACTGAGCGTCATAGAAAGCTGGAGGTCTGTTGGAGAGACAAGCCACTTCACTGAAAGGAAATTACATCTGAGCTCTGCTCTGCTGAACTCCTCCCATTATCTCTAGCAGTGTATAGTAAAGAAGACATGAATGGGAGATTAGAGACCACACTTGTAACTACATGGTAGGGAAATAATAATTTCAGTTATTATGTTTATTACCATGTGTAACTTTCAGGTATTTATATGAGGATTTACTAAAATATGTATGTTGCCTTTAGTTGTACTTTAACTCTACTTTATATAGACCAACCATCCTAGATCCAGCAGTCATTTTCCAGAATTTTAAAATCCTGTGGTCCCAAGCGTTTTCTTATATTGGGTGCTTTCGAGCACCTGGAATTGTATCTTTGTTGGTTTGATTGGATGAAGTAATCTTCCCCCCCAAGGACTTTAGCATCTAATCTTAGGGGCATTTTCCTCCCATTGACCACTAACCATGGGGTATTTTTCATCCCACTGACCACCAACCATGGACCACCAACAGTGGGGCATTTTCCCTCCCATTGACCACCAACCATGGGCTATTTTTCCTTCCACTGATTGCCAACACTGGGAAATTCTTTCACTGATTGCCAATTGTCCTGACCACTACACCCTTTGAGCTGTGCTCTTCATTACATACTCATATTTAAAGGAATTTATTGTCTCAGTCACTGGTTAATATGTGTTCTCGAACTGTTCTAATAAAGTTTTTCTTTAAGTCAGGCTCAGCCAAAGTTTTAGCTCTCTATCTATATTCTGTACGTACAAAAGCATATGTAATAAAGAAATGTATTTCTTTTAATAAACAAAGAAACATTTGTGGGTACAAAGGCGGTGGCAAATGTGTGAAGTGTATACTGGAAGTAAGCTCAGACTTTAATCAACCACACCCTTATAGGCTACTCACAATATTCAGCACAATGCAGAAGCACCCATTTTAGTGGTTTGACATTATGTCCTTCTTTCTTAGCAGTAGTAGAGTGTTGTGCCATGCTAGCCATCAATTAATGCAGACAGTTTAGAGTTTAGGTGATACCCTTTATTGGCTGAATTGAGTTATTAAAAGCCTTCCCTGATTATCAGAAATATTTCCTATCTACTCCATTGGTGACTGTGGCTTGGTGGATTAGCCTTGATCTTTTTAATTTCTGCACGACTCTAGAAGCTGCAGTGACCGGGTCCCTAGAGGCGCTGAAGTCTCTAATCTTTAGAGGGCCATTGGCCCCTTATAACCTTACTCCTGTCATGCTCATTACTTTGCTTGCATGGAGGGTGGGTCTGGCCTGTGAGGGCTACCAAAAAACGACTATCTCTCCTAATGCACTGTTATGGCTTAATCCTAATTTGTCACACATATATAAACTGGCAGAGCCCTACACTTGGACCAAATATGGTGTCAAATTAATTTCACATGTGCTATCACGCCAATCATTAACACCTCTATCTCAGCTTTCCTCCACACATAATATGCCTCTGCATTATCTGCTTTGTTACCTACAGCTCTCTCAGGCCTTCGCTGCTCAATTCCCACTTTCCTCCTGTCGGGTTGTCCAGTCGGAACTGGAGAGAGTGCTATGCACAGAGTGCACTGAGAAGCCTGCTTCCCATCTCTACTCTCACCTAATCTTCGTGTGCTTGCCCTCCCTTGAAGGGCTCTGGACTCGATGGATACGTGACATTTCTTACACTGGATAACGATGACTGGGATGATATCTGGGACTTTCATTTTAGATCCCTAGTCTCAATACGTGATCGTCTTGTGCAATTTAAACTGCTGCTAAAAGAACATTGATCAGCTTGCTACTGTTCTACGCTAGGAAGAACATTGCTATGCAGTGGAAAAAGTCCTCTCCTCTGTCCCTTTCCCAGTGGAAACAACTAGTTAACAATAGTCTCCCAATATGCAAAGATACATGTATGAACAGGGGTTGCCCCAAAAAATATGACAAGGTCTGGCGCAATTGGTTGGAGGAACCCTCGACTGCTTCGGCAGCACCTTGAAACAACGCCGGCCCGTACAAAATTTTTACCTGTCCCCTTCAAATGCAGGTTTTGTCCACAGAACTTTGATTAGAACAAGACACTTAAAGCTCTAACTTTAAGCGACGCCAAAATATTATTTGGTGCACTAGGTGCCTTTCTGTTATAATCTGGTATTCCCTCATATTATTATTATTATTATACAGGATTTATATAGTGCCGACAGTTTGCGCAGCGCTTTACAATATTAGGGCAGACAGTACAATTACAATACAATTCAATACAGGAGGAATCAGAGGACCCTGCTCGTTAGAGCTTACAATCTAGGAGCATGGGAGTTGCACCTCTACACTCCATCTGATGTTGTATTTTTTTGTTTCTTTTCTTTGTATGGTTTGTTTTCTTTTGTTGTATGTTGTTGTATTTTTAAAAAATTAGTTATTAAAATGCAAACTTTTAATGAAAAATGGATCCCTTCACCAGACTTTTTTTATAAAGCCAGACAAAATGATATGAGTTATCCAGAAAGCTGGCTGTCCTTTCAGAGATTCTAGTTTTGGGAAGTATGCTAGTCCTTTGCCTTTTGGGCATAGCTTCCACAACCTGGTTTCTCTTTAACCTGAATAAATTCTGCTTTTACTACAGAAGACATCCACTGGAGTCTGTGAATTTTGAAAAAGTCTTGTAACCAGTTGTAACAGTATTTCATTTATAGACAGGATTTACCTGGATCCTAACCCCACTTTTGCTATTGTCTCAGAATCCGAGAAGAGGGTTGGAATATAAGCCTACGAAACTACGTCCTTTGTATTTCTTGGTAAAAACTGCCTGTAGACTAGTCAGATATACAATACATACATAATCTGACCAACCACAGCCACAGTACTTGGCAGTAGCTTAAAAAAAGCGTGACTTGGTTCTACCAACATTGTATTTATGTTTCTAAGAAGGGAAGGGGAGGAGATGAACAGTGCTGGTAGGTTCTCCCTATGCTGCTAAACCCATATGGGAACAATAAAAGCCAGAGGGAGGTTCGGTAACCTACCTGACTGACTGTTCCTACAAACAGCAGCTGGCCAGCTGTAGTGTTCATACGTAAAGAAGTTCCTTTCCATTTCTCTTCCAAATGCTTCTTCTCCCACGCAATTTCTTGTATAGTTGTATTATCAGGCACTTTCTTATTTTTATCTGACCACTCACAACCATAGGCATCTCTTCATTGCAGATATCATACATTTCTTTTCCTGTTACCTATAGATATAACTGAATAGTAGACTGTTCAACTGTAGATTTGATGCTGGATCACAGTAACTGGTAGAGAAATGTTCCAGGGAGCCTCTCCAAGTATGAATCTCGCTAGGCAGGGAACAAAGAATGCTTTTATAAAGATAGATTGGAGGTTTAAAAATAGGCTTCATTACCAGGACATTGTTTCAGTGGCAGTGCTGTGAAAGTTTGACCAACAATCACTCAGATGTGTACAGAGGAGTGCCTGGTACAAAAGTTCATCTCACTTGAAGGACATTTAAACCATTTAATTCATCAAATACATTGAACATGTTTCAGGGGAAAGAAAAAAAACCCTTCTTCAGGACTTGAGCAGTCAATGTAATGAAATCACAGAACGAGCTAAGGGACCTGTTAAGGCAGGGGTGTCAAATTAATTTTCATTGTGGCCCTCATCAGTATTATGCTTGTCCTCAAAGGGCCGGTTGTATCTGTAATAGCAAATGCCCAGAGCAACCCCCTTACATCAGATGTCAAGAGCCCCCCACCATCCCTTACATCCCAGTGCACCCCCTTTACCTTGTGCTGCTGCGGGGAAGAAGCTGGGAACAGAGCTGGGAATCAGAAGGTGCAGGGCCTGTAATAGACCAGAGGAAGGTTTGGAGTCAGCTACCAGAGACCAGGGGAAAGTGAAGACAAGGGGGTGCTGCAGCTGCACAGAGGAGCACAGGATCTGTAGGACAAGTTCTGTCCTCGACTCTGCTGCCGACTGCTGAAATGGGGGGGGGGGGGAGAGACAGAGACCAGCCTCTCCATGGCTGCACAGAGAAGCAGAGGAGTTCTGTCCTCCTCTCTGCTGCCTACTGCTGAAAGAAGGTGGGTGTGGAGATGAGGGGGGTGCCACAGCTGCAGGAGAGCTGGAAGGGCCACATGAATTGGACTGGGGGGCTGGATTCAGCCCATGGGCCTTGTGTTTGACACAAGTGTATAAAGGCTTTATGAAGACTAGCACTAAAGGCACTAAAAGCAGCATAGGTATGCGCAGCCTATTGCATTAGGGTATGCACCCCAAAGCTCAAACACACGTTTGTCCACGGACATCTACAGGTAGGAGAGAAGTGCCTGTTTTTTGCAAAACCATCTGTAAGTTTATGGATAGTTTCGGAACACAAGGCTGGGGGTGTACTCATGCTGCCACTGGGATGCTTAGTTTTGTGACCGTGGCAGGAATTATAACCTCTGTTGCTTTCTGTGGGCACAGCGCCTGCTGAACATGACCCATTCAAGTGATTGAGGCAGCTCTGCAAGCACCCCACAACTGTGTGCAATGCAGGTAGTTGCATTATGCTACTGCAGGGTTCTAGGGGTTAAAGCAGGTGGTGTGGAGGTGATAGGTTGCCTCCTCACTGCCTGCCAAGTGCTCTCTTGGGCTGGATTCACACCTATGCATTTTTAGTGCTTTTTGCATTTTGCGGATTTGCACTACAGAACGTGTTCCATAGAAACCATGTTAAATAAACTGTAGTACAAATCTGCAAAATGCAAAAAGCACTAAAAATGCATAGGTGTGAATCAGGCCTTAAGAGCATTCTGAGCACAGATTGCTTTTCAGAGACCAAAGAACATGTGAGCGATTCCCTAAAGAAATGCTGCGGCTGGGCAGGAAGGGGTTAAAACAGAAGCTTCACACACTTGTGAGCAAAAACCCTATCAGTTTATCCAACTAGCAGATTGTCAGCCATCCCCGCAATAGTATTAAATGGGCGATTAGCGTGTCCCAGGCATACCTGGCACACCCTGTGCGCATGCCTATAAAAAGTAGCAAGTTGACAATGTGACAATTACTTGGTTATGCAACACTGTACCCAAATGAACTTTAAATCACTTTTTTTTAAATAGATAGAGCTTTGTTTTGTTGGTATTTAAAAATCTTTTTTTTTTCAATTACTTGTTATATACCAGAAAAAATTGAAAAAGAAACCTGTTTCCCTTAGGCTACTTTCACACTGAAGTGTTTTACAGACGCTATTTAGCTAAAAATAGCATTTGTAAAGCGCCTCGAAAATCCACCCCCATGTGAAAGCCCTGAGTGCTTTCACACTGGGGCGGTGCGCTTGTGGGACGTTACAAAAAGTGCTGCAAGCAGCATATTTGGGGCAGTGAGGGGAGCGGTAATATACCGCTCCTCTAATGCCCCTGCCATTGAAATGAATGGCAAGTGCTTCCGGAGCGGCTGCACACCGCCTCGGTAGCGCGGAGCGCCGGCATTTTTAACCCCTTTTTAACCCTTGTGGGGGGTTAAAAGCACGGCGCTCCCGCCCGCATCGCGGAGCCATATCGCTGGTAAAACTCCGCTAAAACTAGCAGGGTTTTACCGCGGCTGCCGCTTCAGTTTTAAAGTAGCCTTACTTTCTATTTTTTTTTTTTTTTAAATGGCAGAACAGTATGAACACCTCCAATTGACCCTTTTTTTTAAAAAATTGTCACTCAAAAGTAATCTCAACTTTTCCAAATCCTTCATATTTTTATTGTGCAGGATGGAGGTGAAGAAGCTTATATACAGGTCACAGAGACAGGCTGGAGATGGACAGGTTGGAAGGTGGCAGGATGGGTTAAAAAAAGGGATTTTATTAAAACTTACCGTGAAGTCCTTTTCTCCGAGTTCACTGACAGACGCAGCTCTTCATTGACTTGTGGAGTTTATGCTTGTCCCACTAGGAGTTAACTAGGCAGGGAAAAGAATAGCTGGCCCCTCCCATGGGGCCGTCCTCTCTTCCCACATAAACATAGCATAGCTCAGCAGTTCGTATACAAGCCGTACCGAAACAGAGCACAGAGGGGTGGGTGCTGCGTCTGTCAGTGAACTTAGAGAAAAGGATTTTACGGTAAGTTTTAATAAAATCCCTTTTTCTCCTACGTTCACTGACAGACGCAGCTCTTCATTGACTTTCGGGGATGTCCCCAAGCTGTGTCAAAAAGAGGGGTGGGTAAACGATAACAACAGAACCTCTAAGAGGCGCCAGATGCGCCTACACTGCCGCCTGCAAAACTTTGTGGCCAAAGCAGCATCAGAAGATGCTAACACATCAATCTTAGAAAACGTAGTGAAAATGTGTACCGAGGCCCAAGTGGCCGCCTTGCACACCTGTGACACCGAGGCCTGGTGTCTGAAAGCCCAGGAAGTGCTAACCGCTCGGGTAGAATGAGCTGTGACCGTAAAAAGGGGGAAACTTCCCCGAACAGAATATGCGTGGGTCGTGGTCTGACTAATCCAACGAGAGACAGTAGCCGACGAGGCTGCTAAACCCTTGCGCGGACCCTCCGTCAGCACAAAGAATCAGACTTCCGAGGAAGGAAGCTGAAATAGCCAAATACACTCGTAAGGCCCTTACTACGTCCAAGGCACGCAAGCCAAACTCTTTTGGATGTGAAGGACGTGGGCACAATGAAGGAAGAACAATATCTTCGTTAATGTGAAAGGAAGAAACCACTTTCGGAAGGAAAGAAGGAGAGGGTTGCAAGACCGCCTTGTCCTTGTGCAGGACTAGGTAGGGAGACTTGCACAACAGTGCCGCCAACACAGACACCCATCTGGTGGAATTGATGGCCACCAAAAGGCCACCTTCTGCGAGAGCAGTTGTAAGGAAACCTCCCTGATTTTTTCATATGGCGGTTTCTGAAGCACAGAAAGCACCAAATTCAAATCCCACTGAGCCATCGGAGACCTCACCCGAGGCGCCACATGTCGCACCCCTTGTACAAAGGTACGAATCAATGAGTGCGAAGTCAAAGGTCTCTGGAAAAGAATCGCCAGAACCGATATCTGGCCCTTGAGAGTACTCAAAACCAGTTGTTTTTTTTTTTTTTCTTCAGGCCATGCTGCAAAAAAATCAGGACCCTAGACACCACGTAAGAGCAAGGGTTATGACCCTCCGCCTTGCACCAAGCTATAAAAGCCTTCCAGGTGCGGTGATATATCTTGTGAGAAGTACACTTGCGAGCCTTTAATAAGGTAGGGACCACAGAGTCAGCGACTCCCCTGTCCCCCAGCACCTGGGACTCAAAAGCCAGGCCGTCAAAGCCAGCGATGGTAAGCAGGGTGCAAGATGGGCCCCTGAGACAGTAGATCGCCTCGCAGCGGGAGCCGCCAGGGAACGTCCACCACCATTTGCACCACGTCGGCGTACCACATGCGCCGAGGCCAATTTGGAACCACCAGGATTATTGGTATTCCCTCCACTACTATCCTGCGTATCAATCGTGGTAGAAGTTTTATCGGAGGGAAGGCGTACAGAAGGTGATAACAGCCCCAGGGGCCACCAGAGCGTCCGTGGCCACTGCTAACGGATCCTTCATTCTGGACACAAAGGTCTTCACATTGTGAATGGACCAAGACGCCATGAGATCCACGTCCGGCGTCCCCCATCTGCGGCAAATCAGGGTGAATACCTGACCTGACCCTGACCCTGATCCAGCGTCTGGCGACTGAGAAAGTCCGCCTGCCAGTTTTCTACGCCTGGAATGTAAATGGCGGAGATTGCCGGAACTGCTTCCGCCCAACGCAGTATCGGAGCTGCCTCTGCCGCAGCTGCTGGACTCCTCGTGCTGCTGGAAGATTGGTCAAAGCAGTGGAGACTGCAGTTCAATATTTCTAAATGTAAAATAATGCATCTAGGGAAAAAGAATCCCCTTAGAGAGTACAGCATTGGGGGCACAGTGTTAGCCAGCACTACAGAAGAAAAAGATTTGGGGGTGCTTATTTCAGATGATTGCAAAATGAGCAAACAGTGTAACCAGGCAGTGGGAAAAGCAAATAGAATTCTGGGATGTATCAGTAGAGGGATCACCAGCAGGAGGAAGGAGGTTCTGATTCCTCTATATAGATCTTTAGTGAGACCTCACTTAGAATACTGTGTCCAGTTCTGGAGACCTCACTTACAAAAAGATATTGATAAAATAGAACGAGTTCAGAGACGGGTAACAAAGATGGTGAAAGGTCTGGGGGATAAAACATATCAAGAGCGACTTCAGGAACTTAATATGTACAGTCTGGAGGAAAGAAGGGAGAGGGGAGACATGATTGAAACCTTTAAATACATCAAGGGCATGAATAAGGTTCAGGAGGGCAGTCTTTTCAATATGAAACCAAAATCAAGAACACGGGGACATGACCTCAAACTAACTGGAGGGAAGTTCAGAACTAATCTTAGAAAGTATTATTTTACTGAAAGGGTGGTTGATGATTGGAATAAACTACCAACAGAGGTTGTGAGACAGTCAACAGTAAATGGCTTTAAACATACTTGGGATAAACATAAATCCATAGTCAAACAACAAGGTTAATGTAAAAAAAAAAAATATATATAAAAAAATAATTAAAAAAAATAATAAAAAAAAAAATAAAAAAAAAATAAATAAAAAGGGGCAGACTCGATGGACTACTCAGTCTTTTTCTGCCGTCACTTTTCTATGTTTCTATGTTTCTATGTCCTGATGGTTAACATATGCCACTGCTGAGGCATTGTTCCGACTGAATCTGGATCAGACGACCCTGCAACCTCACTGTTTCCAGTGGGATAGGCATAATCTGATCTCTCTCAGCACCAGCACATTGATGGGGAGGCGAGCTTCCTGCGCCGACCAACGGCCCTGGGCAGACAGCCGCCCCAGGATCTCGTCCCAGCCTGCAAGGCTGGCATCCATGGTGATGATCACCCACTGAAGGGACAGGAATGACTTCCCCTGGGTCAACGCCGAGTCCCTAAGCCACCAGGTCAGAGATGCCCTGGTCTGGGAGTTCAGGCGGATCAGAAGGTCCAAGGACCGGAGGGTAGAGAAACCAGCCGAAGTCCTGCAGCGAGGACATGGTGATTCTCACATTCTCTTCCAGAGCCGAGGCGGACCCCGCTCGCAGGAGCAGGTCGTCGAGGTAGGTTACTACCGCAATGCCTCTCAGTCGCTGTAACACCAGTACCGAAGCAACCAGTTTTGTGAAAACTCGAGGGGCTGCGGTCAGACCGGAAGGGAGTGTCACGAATTGATAATGGAGGTCCCCCACTGCAAAGCGAAGAAAACGCTGCTGCCGTGGACAAATAGGCACCTGGAGGTACACATCCCTGATGTCCAGAGATGCCAGAAACTCCCCCTGATGGAGGGTGGCCACAACCGAGCGGATCGATTCGCGCCTTCACATACCGGTTCAGGGCCTTCAGGTCCAGTACTGGCCGGACCCCCCCTCCCCTTTTTGGGAACCACGAACAGGTTTGAGTAAAACCCTCGAAACTTCTCCACTGGAGGCACTGGCATGATCACCCCTTGGTCCGAGAGTCCTTGGAGAACCCCGAAGAGGGCCTCCCGGCGCTGCGGGAGCCCTAAGTTCGATGGGGAGAACCTGTCTGGGGGTAGAGTGTTGAACTTTATCCTGTGCCCGGTGGACACTACTTCCTGGACCCACCGGTCGGAAATGCGAGCAAGCACCGGTATGTGAACCCCAGAAGACGTCCCCCCACCCGAAGCCCGGGTGGGGGGAGCCCATCAGGCGAAGGAGGGCTTGTCCTCCGCCTTTTCGGTCTTTCGCTGCCACTGCCGTTTTCCGGCCCCTGCAGCGGTCTTACCTGAACGGGTCCATTTGCCCACTGCGCCCGTGGCGTGAAAAAACCTCTTCTGCCCGAGGCAGGGGGCCCCTGTCTACGGCGAAACTCACGCCCCCAGGGCTCTGGGAGGAAGGTGCTCTTACTTCCAGTGAGATCCTTAATGATCTCATCCCGTTGTGGGCCGAATAGATGTCCACCCTGCAAGGGGAGATCAGCGAAGCCTTTTTTGGACGCATGGTCTCCGGACCATGACCATAACCAGAGAACCCGTCTGAGGATGACGGCAAAAACCGCCATTCTGGACAACATAGGCAGTAGATCCACTGCTGCGTCACAGAGGTACTTGATACCTTGGTGCAAAAAATCAGCTCTCTGCGGCGTATCCATCAGGCGGCTGTAGTCCAGATCATTCTGGAGCTCTGCCATACGCTCAGCCAGATATTGTGCCGCAATGGCAGACGCCGCACAGCTGAGCCTGCTACCAGGAAGAGAGTTTTTAACACTGCCTCTGTCCGCCTATCTGCCGGGTCCCTAAGGGAAGGGGCCCCTTCCAGAGGAATGGTCGTCGCCTTATTCAGGCGGGCTATCGGTGGGTCCACCACAGGGGACTCCCATTTCTTCAAGAAGCTTTTCACAAAGGAATAGCGAGTGGCAAAGCGTCTGGACAGTGAAAAAGACTGTTGCGGATGCTGCCATTCACGATAGATCAGATGATCAAAAAATTGATCATAGGGGTAATCCTTAGGGGCCCTGGGGGGCCTGGTGGACCCACACACATACGCAGAAGTCTGCGATTCGCCATCTTGGCTCAGTCGCAGCGTAGTGCGAATACCAGTGATAATGGCGGACACCAGCGCATTTTTGCGCGCAGCGGCTGCCCCTTGGTCCTCCTCTCCCTCCGAGGGGGCCCAGTTCACCATCTGAGAGGTCCACTGGGGTCCCTGTGACCCCCGAGGCCACTTCCGGATCAGAGTCCTCCCCAGAAGAACAGGGGGGTGGAGGACGCTTCCTAGGGACCTGCTGGGCGACATCCGCCCGGTGGAGAAACTCACTGAAGACCACCCGCAGCTGGTCCAAAAAGGCCCCTTGCGCAGATTGCGCTGCCACTGAATCCCTCAGCGGTCCCAGCGGGATAGTCTGCCATCGTTTTTCCCCAAAAAAACACCTTCAGTAAAATGCAGGTGAATACTAACTTTAACCACTCCAGCCCCGGAAGGATTTCACTTTAGGACCAGAGCACCTTTTGCGATTCGGTACTGCGTCGCTTTAACGGACAACTGCGCGGTCGTGCGACGTTGTACCCAAACAAAATTTGCGTCCTTTTTTTC
Source organism: Glandirana rugosa (assembly GCA_018402905.1). NCBI lineage: Eukaryota > Metazoa > Chordata > Amphibia > Anura > Ranidae > Glandirana > Glandirana rugosa. Next base: position 27,047 of record BLSH010535871.1, read on the forward strand.
CCCACAAATAGAGCTTTCTTTTGGTGGTATTTGATGATCGCGGCGTCATTTCTGATCGCTGCTATAAACAAAAGAAGAGCGACAATTTTTCAAAAAAACCCAAATTTCTTACTTTTTGCTAAATTACAAATTAAAAAAAAAAAATACAAAAACACATTTTTTTTCAACAGTTTTGGCCGATTTATATTCTTCCTCATATCTGTGATAAAAAAAATCGCAATCGTTTATTGATTGGTTTGCGCAAAAGTGGCCGCGTTTACGGATGGTGAGAATTCATTTCTGGGGTTTTTATTTTTTTTTTATTTTTTACTAGTAATGGCGGCAATCTGCAATTTTTAGCGGTACTGCGATATTGCAGCGGACATGTCGGACCATTTTGACACTTTTTTGGGACCATTGGCATTTATACAGCGATCAGTGCTATAAAAATGCACTGATTACTGTGTAAATGCCATTGGCAGTGAAGGGGTTAACCTGCAGGGGGCGCTCTAAGGGTTAACTGTGTTCCCTGGGCGTGTTCTAACTGTATGTGGGCTGCCCTAGCAGGGGAAGGGAAGTGATCACAGCTTCCATGTAGAAGAAGGCTGTGATCACAGCCCTTCCCCCTCTCACAGAACGGAGGTCCGTGTTTACTTACACGGACCTCCGTTCTTTCAGTGCGGGGGGGGCATCGCGGGTAGTATGCGGGCACGGCGCACGCGCACTCACAGTGCGCGATCTTGCAGCCGCCGTCGTAGGACGGCGGTTTGCGATATCGAGCCACTTTGTCAGTTGCGGTTGACGGTCGGCAAGTGGTTAAGGCACCCCCACACAGCCGCACACCACCGCCCCACAGAGCTCCAGGGACACCCAGGAAGACTGCACCCGCCACCACCAGCACCCACAGGAGAGCCCAGCTATACTTGCTGTTTGCTGCCTGCAGTTAGGATCGTCAGAAGAGCTGCGCCTGTCAGGGGTCACACACCGTTCCAAAGAGAAAGTAAAAAACGTCTACAGCACGTTTTTCACAGCAGCAGGGGACTCCAATATGGCCACCGAGTAGACACTAGAGGCCGAAACCACCTGCAGAGGAACATGCAGTACCGCCAATGGCCGCTCTGAGCACTAGAGGGAATGCTCCATTTGCTCAGCATGTCCTCGGCTATGGGAAAATGGCGGCGATCCACCGCAAAATGGCGGCGAGGACCCCAAATAGTCAGCGCGAACGATCGGGTGCAGGTGGAAAGGGCCCCATGGCGCCCTTACCCAGTGGCTACCCAAAATCATCCGGACGGCGTCGGTCCCCCCTCCGCCCCTGAAAAGGGGGGAAAAGAGGAACTCTCACTCACCCCTCCTGTCGGCTGCAGCGGGTAGCCACCCGTTGCAGACCTTCCGCCCCTGCCTGGATGGGATGCTGCCGGCCGAAGAGATCGCCCGGACCGGACCGCAATCCGGGACTTGGGCACAGATGGGGGCCGCCCGCACGGAACGGGCACGATGCGGCGGGTCCCCATACCGCGGGACTGGTTTGCATCGGTCGGCCAGGCCGGGGAAAGTACAGAGTCCGAGCGACTCTCTATGCCCCGGTGGGCTTCTTGATAGCAGACTTCATTGCTTGATAGAAGCAGTAGTAAAAAAGTAAAGAAATAAGAATAAAAATAAAAGTAAAAAAGCGATCACAGTCCCGACCGCAAATCCCCTAAGGGAGCCAGGTCAACTCCTATGCAAACTAGGCATTGAAACTGAGGAGCTATGCTATGTGGAGGGTTTATGTGGGAAGAGAGGACGGCCCCATGGCAGGGGCCAGCTGTTCTTTTCCCTGCCTAGTTAACTCACTAGCACATTCCTGGAATTATATTTATTAACCATTCTCCAGAATTGCACATCACTTTTTTAGAATACGGTGCTAGGGAGTTGCCTCAAGCATATCAAACACAAGCTTGGGAAATCCAAACAAGTTGCAAAATGCATGAGATTTAATCCACAGAGCTTTACACAAACATATGGATCTTTATTTTCAGCTTTGTTACTACAAATTTCAGGTTTCATTGGATTCATCTGAAAATAGTGATCACTTTTTTAAATCAAAAATAAAAATCCTTACCCTGGTGTTTAATCAGTGTAGATTGCCCTGCCATGAAAAATTAGCATGGAGATGTTCCTACCTCTTTTTTGCTGTGTTCCAAACATACAGCGCATCTGGAAAGTATTCACAGCGCTTCACTTTTTCCACATTTTGTTATGTTACAGCCTTATTCCAAAATGGATTAAATTCATGACTTTCCTCAAAATTCTACAAACAATACCCCATAATGACAACATGAAAGAAGTCTGTTTAAAATCTTTGCAAATTTATTAATAAAAATCGAAACAAATCACATGTACATAACTAGTCACAGCCTTTGCCATGACACTCAAAATTGAGCTTGGGTGCATCCCGTTTCCACTGATCATCCTTGAGATGTTTCTACAACTTGATTGGAGTCCATCTGTGGTAAATTCAGTTGATTGGACATGATTTGGAAAGGCACACATCTGTCTATATAAGGTCCTACAGTTAACAGTGCATATCAGAGCACAAACCAAGCCATGAAGTCCAAGGAATTGTCTGTCGACCTCCGAGATAGGATTGTATTGAGGCACAGATCTGGGGAAAGGTACAGAAAAATGTCTGCAGCATTGAAGGTCCCAGTGAGCACAGTGGCCTCCATCAACCATAAATAAAAGAAGTTTGGAACCACCAGGACTCTAACTAGAGCGGGTCACCTGGACAAACTGAGTTACGACGTCTGTAAAAAGACATGGAAAGGGGTCTAGACACGGAGTTATGTTAGGATAGAGCCTCCAGCTGTCTGTTAAGGAACCTGAAGTACCGAACCAAACACGAGACTATACGTGACAATTGACATCCTGGAATATATCTGTCTACACACGGAAAGGTTTAGTACAGGTTAGTTGACTTAAATGGTGTCTACCTGAGGTTAGTTCAACATCTTTGTAGAGTTCCTACTAGTCACCTTTGCCCTACGTGGGTTCGAGTTAAAACTCACAGTACCGTTTCCGACACTGA
>BLSH010535871.1:43459-66290 GCA_018402905.1 Glandirana rugosa
ACGAGAAAGGAAATGATTTATTTATACATATCCCACCCAACATAATAATTTTTGCACACTCTTTAGGTTTTTATAATTGTGCCACTAATTTTTAAGAATAAGCTAATCTTTACACAAATGAATAGGAACATTTGAACTTGTAAGAGTCAATTCGATGACCGTTAGACACTCTTCTATCAAGGTATTTGACCGTGGTATGAGGTGTAAAAGTACACGGTATTAACAGGTACATTTACATGATTAAGGAGAATCAAAGTACAATACAAATCGTAAAGGACATTGAATGACACGGTAGAAATACAGATAACATTTGTTCAGCCACTTTGGTTAAAAATTTCTTGACGTTTTTATATTGATCAAAACGTTACAAGACTTTTCAAGTAAAACATCAGTTAGGAGATTTAACCAAATTTAGAGGATTGACTACAAAATGAACTTTTCAGAACATTGCAAAACTAGTTATATTTTTGCAGTTCTTTAAAAATTGGTTTCACCGACTTGTTTACAATAGACATAAAGATGGCACAGTAAGTTACAGGAAATGCTAAACATAACATGAAACTAAGAGGAATTAGTACATTTACATGGACAATTATGGCACATGAAAATGTGGAGTATGGTGCCAGTTTATGGAACTATCTTCTCACAGATTGCCAGTAGCTTAACTGAGAATGTTCAAGTTTACAAGGATAAGTAAACACATTTCTAATCGAATAAGAATTTTTAATCACCGTGTTAATATTTTTGGATTTCTCACACGTTTTTAATAATACAACCCACCCTATACATATTTATTCAGTAAAGGAAAGAGCAATAATCAAAGTGCAGTGAACAATCAGAATTTAAAACTGACTTCAAAAAAGCTGAACTCAAGTTCTCATCACTGTAGTTTGCACATGACCTACTGTATGTTCTGACAGCCTTACAGAATTTTCCTCCTTGCTTTGCGAGAACACCTTGGTCAAAATTCATCTTGGCGAAAATGAAAATAAAGAATTAAAAAAATAAAATCATCTTTGCTAAAGCCACTCAAGAGTTATTTTCTGCAATAATGTTAACAATTACTGTGCTAGTACAGGGGTAGCGTATTTACTGATGTAATGAAACCGCGGTCTCCATTTTTTATGATGACAGTATTGTTGAGACAATTTCATTTATCAAACGGTTTTAAGCAAGTACTACATCTAGTAGCACATAGCCATGAATCAGATAGTGCAACTCAATATGCTCAGTTCTTACTTAGACTTCTTAGACCATTAAATAAATGAGACCCTGATGGAAGGGATGCCTTATTCAACAAAGAGTTCCTATGTGCAGTAACCCAAAGCAACCCATCAATCTGTCCTATATTGTTCTGAGCAGATTGAACCCAAATTGGTCTCTTTGTATCTTTTTCAGATATTGTATTGGTGCACCATTTTACCACCATTACTGACTGTAATAATGCATGGAGAAGTTGTTTTTCAAAAGAATAAATGACAGCACAAGTGTGTGTGAAAGCATATTGTAAGACTTTTTCACACTTTAAAGAAAACATCAAGAACAAACAGAGTCTGGCCAAATTTGCCACACCTATGACTTCCACTGATCTGGCCAAATGACTCTAGGGCAGGGGTCTCGAACTAGCGGCCCTCCAGTTGTTGGGAAAATACAAGTCCCGTCATCCCTCTGCCTGTACAAGCCATGCTTGTAACGGTCAGCCTTGTAATGCCTCATGGGACTTGTAGTTTTGCAACAGCTGGAGGTCTGCCAGTTTGAGACTCCTGGTCTAGGACTTTGCCTAACGTTCAAGAATGGGATAGAAAGACTGACCTGACTTCTTGGTGTCGTTACACCAAGAACCGTGTTAAAAAAAAAGGCAATTTACTGATGTTACCATTCCCATCAGCAAACTAAATAATATTCAAGTCACAGCTTTAGGGGAAGAAATAAGTTGGTTACTTTAATAGAGGAAAGGTGTATTCTTGACACAATAGAAAAAAAAACAAAGAAAAAACAAATAAAAATCAGTATCAAGACTGAATGCCTGACATGCTGAAAAATCTTGGGAACACTGAAGGCTTTACCCAAAGCCGATAGCCTTTTCTGTCTGCTACTGAAAATGTTTGGCTCAGCCTTATGGGAAGTAAAGCAGTCTCATTATCCCACAATTTTTATCAAGAAAAAAAAAAAAAAAGAATCCAACAAAGACTTAAAACAGCTAAAGTAACTGAAATTTAATTAAAATGTATATGTATAGATGCCCTTCAGTTGTTAAGGTAATCTTCACAAAATAATACACTGTTTTTTTAAGATGTACCTTGATGGGCACCTATATTTGCAGTTCAGGCATACTGTAGCACTAGTCCTATGTAATTGTTATCAGTCCACCATGCCTACTCCTCCAGCATGAAACCAGTGTAGCAGAACTACCTAGATCCTAGTTTTTTATTCCAGCACTTCAAAAGGACAGGGAAGGGTGCTAAAAAATGACACCAGAGATTTCTCTCTCGTCTTCCCAATGAACATAAAAAGCAACTACATTAATTCAGTCTAATATCATATTACCCTGCAAAATAGCTTAAAAACAAAGGGGTTGCACAGGACCTGCATGGCATCAATGCATCACCTAACAAAAATATGTGTCAACCCATTAAAAGAAACAAAAACAGAAAGGCCACTTTGTCAGCAGACAGCTCTGAATCCAGATACTGTAATTTAACAGTCTTATCTTGGCTCTTGAAAGATGCCTCTGCTATATCAGGCCTTAATTGCATCAATGGTGAAAATTCAACCTGAAATTGTCCATTAAGGCAAATCTCCAACAAAATGTTCATCTCCAGTCCAGTAAAAATATCTTTCTACAGCAAACAACAATGCCCTTGACATGCTGGTGTCTATGAATTGTTGGCACTGGATATTTCCTGATTCATTCTCCTGAGGTTGCCTTTAACTTTGAGAAACTCAGGCTTGTTTTCCTGTTCTTCCTCACTCTTATGTTTTTCCATTTCCATCTGCATGACAAAGAAAAACGATTAGAAAAGGAGAACTTGGATGACAAAGCATTCTTTAGAGAAAGCAAGCACTGCATGACAGCACTAAATAGATTTCCTAAATGTAAAGCATGGTAAAGAGTGTTAAAAGAAAATTTCGGGAAACAAAAAAAACAAAAACATATATTACTTAGATGGCTGCAGTATCGATTCTAGCTGCAGCTGTCCCCCCACACCTCTAAGACTGAGAACTGTATGATCAAACATGGCCGATTGTTCAGTTCTCTGTCTTCAGTGAGCAGAGATCCAGTGACTGTCAGCCACTGGCTCTCTGCTCTGCCCCTCAAATACTCACTGGAGCTCCGGGCTGTGGATGCTCACTAAAGCTGGATACACACTATAAAACTTTTGTTGTTTGATTTCCTTTAGATTTACCAAAACCATGTAGTGCAAGGGCCTGCCTGATTGCATACAAATTGAAACTGTTAAGGTTTGACCTTATTATATGGTTTTGGTAAATCTAAAGAAGATTGTATATTGTGTATCCAGCTTAAGAGGCTGAGCCAGCTGCCTGTACAGGTATCTGGGTGGATCCCGATGGTGAGGCTTGATTCACAACTATGCATTTTTAGTGCTTTTTGCATTTTGCAGATTTGAACTACAGTCCATTTAACATGGTTTCCTATGGAATACGTTCTGTAGTGCAAATCTGCAAAATGCAGACTTTAGCCCGCATGCTCTGCAGGCAGTGTACAATTAACAAAAGTTTGCTAGAAGACAGGTAAAGGAGGCTGCTGGCAAAGTTTTGTTAGGGAATTTTGGCTATAAAGCTGAACTCTGGGATTAGCAAATATTGTCTAAATGAAAAAAAAAAAAAAAAAAAAAAAAGTGTGTGTATTCTTACTTAACCACTTGCCGACCGTGTAATGCAATTATACAGCCACAGGGTGGATCCATTAATCTGGGAGGGCATACTATAATATCTTCCCACAATCGCACTCCCGCGCGCCCCCTGGGGCGCGCACCCGGGAGCATTTATGACCGTTGGGTTCGTGAGACCTGGCGCATAATGGATCACGGTAAATGCCCGCTCGCAGTGACCGTTTACCACGTGACCGCTCCATCAAATGACGAAGTGATCAGATGTAAAGAAGCCGGCGGATATCCGGCTTGTCTCTCACCTCTCCGCACCGATCGGTGCAGTGTGAGAGGAGAGATTAGAAGCAGCAGCGCTGTGGGCAGGATCTGAAGTGCCCACAGCACTGCTATGTGCAGGTCTGCACCCCCCATCCCGCCTCATCCATGCTCACCCATCCAGCCTCATCCGTCACCCATGCACCCGCATTCACCTATCCGTGTTCACTCATGCATCCGTGTTCACCTTTCCAGCCATGCTCATCCATGCATCCGTTTTCACCCATCTAGCCATGCTCACACATGCATCCGTGTTCACCCATCCAGCCTCATCCGTGTTCACCCATGCTCACCCATCCAGCCGTGCACACCCATGCATCCATACTCACCCATCCAGCCGTGCACACCCATGCATCCGTGCTCACCCATCCATGCATGCTCACCCATGCATCTGTGCTCAGCTATGCATGCGTGCTAAACCCATGCATCCAGGCTCAGCCATACATCTGTGCTCACCCATTCATGCATGCTCACCCATGCATCCGTGCTCAGTCATCCCAATCCACGGCTCATCCACCCCCATCCATGCTCATTTATGCCCATCCATATCACATCCGTTCTCATCCGTGACACATCCATGCCACTACAGTGCCCATCAGTGCCTCACAATAGTGTAATAGGTAGTCAAATTAGATTTGAAATGTATGCCCCTAGAACGCCTGATGGTGCTCCCTGCATTTGGGCCTCTGTATGTGGCCAGGTTGCGTAAAAGTCTCACACATGTGGTATCACCATACTCGGAACAAATAGCATAATATATTTTGGGGTGTAATTTTTACTATGTTCAGGCTGTGTTTTAGAAATATTGTATAAATGGACAACTTTGTGTAAAAAAAAAAAAAAAAATATGTGTTGTCATTTTCTTTCCACATTTTCCAAAAACTTGTGGAAAAAAATAGACATGTTCAAAAGATTCATTATGCCTCATAGAGGGGTCCTGCTGCAGCACAGAAGGTTTTTCACCTTAATGCATTAAGGTGAAAAACCTAGAGACTTTACAACTCCTTTAACTCTTGGTGTGCCTTGTGTATTTCTTTCAGATCTATGCAGTAATCCAGCATGAAAGTTTGCTTTGCGTAAGAGCTTCCTGTAATAAAGGCCAGTCACGACTGCTCTTCTTCCTTGTGTGGTGTGACAGGAGGGTGGATACAACACCAGTCTCCTGTAGGCTGCCTGTAGTGGTTAGTCCTTCCCACAGCTCTGCTCTCTGCATAGGCTATGCACAGCGATGATGCACTGCTACATTTACAAGGTAATGAATGTCTTCAATGGCATTTTGCCACTATTGAAGACTATATTTAAATGAAAGTCTTTGTGCTCAGAGTTCAGCTTAAAGTGGTTCTATGCATTAAGATAAAAAAACCTTTAGTGTGCAGCAGCCCCCTCCTCAGCCTCCCGAATATTTACCTGAGCCCCATCTCGATCCAGCAATGTTGCATGGAGACTCGGCCATCCGGGACTCTACCTCCTGATTGGCTGAGACACACAGCGGGCACCATTGGCTTCCGCTGCTGTCAAAGTCAGTGTGTCAATGAGGAGAGGGGGCAGGGCCATGCAGCGGCTCCATGTCTGCATGGACACACAGAGCAGCGACGCGGCTCGGGTGCCCCCATAGCAAGCCGCTTGTTGTGCGACCACTCAGCAGGAGGGAGAGCAGGAGCCCCTGCAAGGGACCCGAAAAGAGGAGGATCTGGGCTGCTATGTGCAAAGCCACTACACAAAGCAGGTAAGTATGACATATTTGTTATTTTTAAACCAAAAACAAGACTTTAGTATCACTTTAACCACTTAACAATCGCGCCATAGCCGAATGATGGCTACAGAGCGGTTTGTTAATTCTGGGGGGACGTACAGTGACGTCCTCCCAGAATCGCGCACCCGGGGGTATCCGTGACAGGCGGATCCGGAGGACCCGGCGCATCACGGTAAAACCCTCTCTCTGTGGGGAGTATGGTACAGTGTGAGAGGAGAAGGAAGAGATCGGATGCAGCAGCGCTTATTCATCCATCAATCCTCAGCCACCCATCCTCAGCCATCCCCCCCCCCCCCCCATCCATCCACAGCCATCCCCATCTATACTCAGCCATCCCCATCCATGCACAGCCACAGCTCATGGATTCTGTTTTGCTCAGTGGGGATCGCTCCGCTGACTGAGCGGAGATGGAACTGTCAGAGCCCAGCTCTGCTCTATGGATATCGGATGAAAACGGACCGCATGTCCGTTTTCATCCGATTCTCCAGATGGATGGAAAATAGGGTTTCCATCCGTCTGGATTACACAGACATGATTGGATTGGAGAGTGGCGGATGTCAGAGGGCATGTCTCCACGGACATCCGCTGCTCCATAGGGCTGCATGGAGTGTCCGTTCAGGTCCGCCTGAAAAACAGACAGGCGGACCTGAATGGAAAGCCCGTGTGAAAGGGCCCTTAGGGTCTCAAGAAAAGAGAGGCCTCAGTACATCAGGTGTGATCAAATTTCAAAGATTGGCACCATAGCTTGTAGACTCTATAACTTTCATAAAGACCAAACAATATACACAAATTTCATTATTTTTACCAAACATATGTATTTTGGCCAAAATTTATGAAGAAAAATGACTAATTTGCAAAATTTTATAAAAGAAACGAAGAAAAATGCATTTTTGTTCAAAATTTTCGGTATTTAATTTATAGCACAAAAAATAAAAAACCCAGTGGTGATTAAATACCACCAAAAGAAAGCTCTATTTGTGTGGAAAAAAAGGACAAAATTTTCATTTGGGTACAGTGTAGCATGACCGAGTAATTGTCATTCAAAATGTGAGAGCACTGAAAGCTGAAAATTGGCCTGGTTATTAAGGGGGTTTAAGTGCCCTGTGGTCAAGTGGTTAAAGTATATAATAATTCACTCACTTCCTCAAGTCTTTGATGTCTCTTCTGAAGCTCTATTTCAAAGTCTGATTTTTTTTGTTCAGCTTCTTCCTTCTGCTGTTTGACAACTTGATCCCGTTTTCGCTTTTCCATAACTTTTTGTAATTCTGGTTTGTTCTGTGGTGAAAGGCCTCTATAAAGTAACAAAAACAAATTAAACAAAAGTTAATCAATTAAAGTGGATGTAAAGCCTCACATATACCCAGTGAAGTAAATAGCCACAGATAATGCCCATGGATGAAACAAATCCTCCTACATACGTTTTACAAGTCTTCAACTTGCTATATTCTTTAGAATTCTTACATCGGGTAAGAATTTTCACTTCCTCATTCAACAGTAGGAGTGTCGTCTTGACATACTCTGTGTGACAGCTGATTGGAGGAAAGGCACACACCCCTCCTCCATATTGGCAGAAGGAAGATGCTTGTAGAGCTGTGCTGTGACAAGGACAGCTCTCTGCTAATCTGTTTATTGCAACCTCCCTGACACACATTTCAGGCTGGTTTTATCTCCCATTTCAGAGAATTTGTCAGACGTTATGCTGATAACAGAGGAACGAAATAGCAAAACGACATGGGACTTAGTGCTTTGGAGACAGCTAAGGAAAGTAAGGAAACACTACAGATTTATGTGCCTAGGTAAAATTTCATGAATCAGGTTTACACCCACTTTAGTAATGTGACTATATAGAATATATATATATATATATATATATATATATATATATATATATATATATTAATATATATATATATATATATATATATATATATATATATATACACTTCAATACCAAGCCTGTTTCTTGAGTTCGGTGCTTACCAGTTAAAAACCGTTTTTTTTGCTATAAAATTACTTAGAACCCCCAAACATTATATATTTTTTTCCTAACACCCTAGAGAATAAAATGGCGGTCATTGAAAAAATTTATGTCACACCGTATTTGCGCAGCGGTCTTACAAGCGTGCTTTTTTTTGAACAAATTCAGTTTTTTTAGTTAAAAAATAAGAAAACAGTAAAGTTAGGCCAATTTTTTTCCATATTGTGAAAGATAATGTTACGCCGAGTAAAATGATACCCAACATGTCATGCTTCAAAATTGCGTCCGCTCGCGGAACGGCGATAAACTTTGCAAATTAAAAATCTCCATTGGCAACATTTAAAAAATTCTACAGGTTAGCAGTTTTGCGTTACAGAGGAGGTCTAGAGCTATAATTGTTGCTCTCGCTCTAACGATCGCGGCAATACCTCACATGTGGGCGGGACTTACGTATGCGTTCGCTTCTGCGCGCGAGCTCGGCGGGACGGAGCGCTTTAAATTTTTTTTTTTTTTTTTAATTATTTATTTTGCTTTTTACTTTTTATTTTTACACTGTTCTTTAAAAATAAAAAAATGTGATCACTTTTATTCCTATTACAAGAAATGTAAACATTCCTTGTAATAGAAAAAAGCATGACAGGTCCTCTTAAATATGAAGTCTGGGGTCAAAAAGTCCTCACATCTCATATTTACACTCAAATGCAAAAAAAAAAAATAAATCTGAAAAAAGTGACAGAAGAAAAAAAAAAAAAAAAAAAAAAAAATCGGGCCCTTTAAGACCGTTGGGCAGACGTCATTTCTGACGTCATTTCCGCCGGCCATGTTATGGAGCCGAGTGAGCGGCTTCAGCCGCTCACTCGGCTCACAGACACTGGGGGGAAAGCATCGGATCATCTCCGGCGCTGCTGGCGGGTCCGGTAAGCGGTAAGCGGCGGAGATGACCGGAAAGCGGGGGGAGGGGGGGGGCACCTCTCCCGCCGCTGATAAAAGTGATCTTGCGGCGAATCCGCCGCTAAGATCACTTTTATCTTGCAGGGAATCGCCTGCTGAAAAAAACGGTATCTGAATGGCACCATTCAGATATCACCACTCAAACCCCAGGACGTCATATGACGTCCGGCGGTACGGAAGTGGAGATATATATTTATATATTTATTTATTTATTTATATATTAGAGCTGCACGATTCTGGCCAAAATAAGAATCAATTTTTTTTTGCTTAGAATAAAGATCACGATTCTCACGGCGTAACATCTTACATATACAAAATTTTCTCCACCCTCACTGGCTGCTTTCCAACATTCCAATCTAAGAATAGCTGAGTTCTGGGGCGTCTAAATCTACAGACCTTAAACTGCCTAGTCCATTTGGTCTCTGCCTGGGGGGGGGGGGGAGCTAAGATTTTCTCTGCCTGCAGTTACACATTCTGGCCAGCTGCCCAGCCATGTCCCCCACTCCACAAGTCGCACTCCAACACTTAGTCTCTACCTCCAGCAGTGTTTTCTCTCTTCACCAGGGGCCCTTCCCTCTCCCACCATCCTATACAGAGCAGAGAAGGAGGACATGAGCGATCGCTCAATGGAGGAGAGGAGAGGGAGCAGCAGATCTCTTGCCTGGATAGATCATCATGGATGACTACAGCTTGAGGGAATGAGAAGCTCAGAGGGACAACCAGATCCAAGCAGAGCAGTGTCTGCAAGGTAAGATCTCTGGGCATACATGACAGGGAGCTCCCAGTAATACACAGGCAATGATTATTCTGCATCCATAGATAACAGATAAGGCTGAACAGGTCCCTTCCAAAGCTCAGCAGTAGGATAAGAACTCTGAGCCGGCATGTAAGTCACAAGGGAGTTCTCAGGGATACACAGGCAGTAATTGATCTGCAATTAGTCTGCTGACATTGGGGGGAACCACAGTGCACCTTCAGGCTATATCCCGGTATAATTTTTTTAGAGCTGGCGGTCGGCTATCCAGGGGTAATGACCGATCTGGCTCGGGAGCCGCTCGGTTGTTACCCCAGGGGGCGGGAGGGGACATCCCCCCTCCCGCCGCTCTTCTCCAGCCTCCCGTCCCACCAGGAGACCGGAGCGACGATCCGGCGTGTCCGCCGGCTGGAAGGAGACCTGACAGAAGCCGTAATCGGCTTCGATCGGGTCTCCTTCGGCAAATTCCGGAAGCAACATCACTTCCGGTTTACACAGCGGCTAACGGCGCCAATTTAAAAAAAGTGACAGTATTCAGAATCGCCGTTTTTGGCAATCTGAATACTGTGAAGTGCAAAGGAGGGATGGGGGGGTCTTTTAGACCCCCCGGCCCTCCAAAAAGAGTACCTGTCACCACATATTACTATCACAAGGGATGTTTACATTCCTTGTGATAGCAATAAAAGTGATCAGATTTTTTTTTTTTTAAAGGAACAGTGCTAAAAATAAATAAATAAAATTAAAAAAAAAACAAAAAAAAAAAAAGATTTAAATCGCCACCGTCCCCGCGAGCTCGCGCAGCAAAGAAAACGCATACGTAAGTCGTGCCCACATATAAAAAACGGTGTTCAAACCACACATGTGAGGTATCGCCACGATCACCAGAGTGTGAGCGGTAATTCTAGCAAAAATTCCTCCTCTGTAACTCTAACCTGGTAACTGTTAAAAAAATTTAAAGCGTCGCCTATGGAACTTTTTAAATACCGGACTTTGTCGCCATTCCGCGAGTGTGCGCAATTTTCAACCGTCTCATGTATGGTATCTATTTACTCGGCGTAACATCCTCTCTTTCACAATATGCAAAAAAGTTGGGCTAACCTTACTGTTGTCTTATTTTTTAACTCAAAAAAGTAAAATTGTTCCAAAAAAATGGCGCTTGAAAGACCGCTGCGCAAATACCGTGTGACAAAAAGTATTGCAACGATCGCCATTTTATTCTCTCGGGTGTTTGAAAAAAATATATATATATAATGTTTGGGGGTTCTAAGTAATTCTCTAGCAAAAAAAAATGTTTTTAGCTTGTGACCACCAAATGTAAAAAAGTGGCCCGGTAGGTAAGTGGTTAACAGGCAGCTTCAGCCAACACAGCAACAACTCCACTCCTGGTGATTTCTTCACCCTGCATTCAGTGCATTGTAGGTGATGATTCATGATTTACAATGCAGGGACCAACAAGTCCCCAGGAGTCGAGTTGTTGCTGTGTTGGTTGAAGCTGCCAGTTTTCATGGAGCCTTGCTCAGCCTCGGTGTGTGTCAGCATCAAACAACAGAACAAGAGGAATGTCTAGTCCTGACAATTTATCTACAATAACTGCTTTCCAATGAATGCCATCTTAAATCGCCTGATTTTATAATTACATTTTGAACTTTTTTGACAGATGATGCAGATTTATGTTAGTGAAGCTGGTCAGTTCCAAAAACCAGGGACATTTCTATGGCTTACCTTGTGTCAGGGGTTAGTGGAGGATTTCCAACATTCCTACTATAAAATAAGGAATTAGGATGGAGCTTGATGGCACAGCACATTCATGAAAACCCACATAATACCAGTCTGTGCTGGCTTCCTGTGCAGACCTCACAGCTCATGTAGTTCTTTACCTTTGGGATTTAATGGTAGGCAACTTGCATCGACTTCTATTACAGTCAAGTCATGCTGAGTCGCCCCGCAAGTTGGACTCCATTAACTGCACTGAAAATCGCGGTAATATGTGATGGAGATCACAGGGGAGGGGGTGAACCAAGATCGCGATTTTAATACGCTTAATAGTGCAGCTCTAGTGTATATGTATAATATATATATACACACACACATACATACATATATATATACACACACATACATATACACACACACATACATATATATATATACATACACACACATATAAATATATATACACATACACACATAAAAAAAAAAAAAAAAAAAGAAAAGCTGCAGGCAATCTTGTATTCTTCACAAGGTTGATAATTTCCACTCATGGCAGATTAAAATATTATAGCTTCAGTAAATAAAAATAAATAAATAAAATGTACCACTTGGTCATCTCACAATGTCTTTCTACCCTACAACAGTAGTGTTTTAGTTGCACAAGCCCTGCCGGATATGACAGGCAGATATCCAGAAGTTCCTGCACATACATGCAGCAGCTTTCAGTATCCTCTGTATGCTGGGCTGGTTTGACCTTGCAAAGCTCTGAAAGGCAGTGCCAACACCTGCTATTAAAATGCACTGAAATGCATGCCTACTGGCCCAATACTAGGATAAGCAGTCATACTGGACAATAGGAATCCAAGGGGAAAAGGAGGAAACGGCACGCTTCACATCTCTGCCTTTTTTGCGCGAACAAAGCAGCCTATTCATTTCTATGGGCTGCCATGCCTGCATTTCTACAAATAAAAAGGTGCATGCGCCTTTTCAAAATCACAGCTGCAGGGAAATAGCATGATCTTTTTGACCATGCGATTTCCCTGTGGTTCCCGCACAGCAATTGTACATGCATGGGGGTGCCATTCAGAAGCATTTTCACAGAGCAGTGCGTTTTCACTGCGGGTAGGTGTGGGAACCACAGCGATTCCTGCACCCGCAGCCACACGCATCAGGATCAGTAAGTGCTGAAGCTTTGCTCTATCAAACCAACAGAGGATATTGAAAGCTGCTGTAGTTATATAGTATTCTTAATGTGACAGAGTCTCTTTAATGTAACAATGCAGAAGCGCTGCAATTTAAAAAGGGTCTTACAACATTAATTAGTAGGCGATCAGCTTTTGTGTTTAGAAAAACGGTGTTCACTGACATTTTCTTGCAAAGAGTTTTCATCAGACAGCAAAACATACCAATGTGTACATGACATTGCATTCACCTCAGAAGTGACAGCTGGTAAGCACAGGTAATATCAGATAAAGGTGAGGTTGGCAAATAAGCTCTCTGAACACAGAACTCAGAGATCATGAAAAGCCTATTGTATGACGTGGTTAAGTTTTGTGCTGTGTGAATAAACAGCATACCCAGCATACCAAAATCATACCTTTTTTGGTTCATTAATAATTCTCGATGAAGATCCTGATGATTTCTGGAGGTCTTCACTGGATTGACCAGTTTGTGGGGCCTTATTAATTCTGGATTATCGGATTCAATATAGTCTGGTTCAGCCATGATGCTTTTCACAACTGGAAAGTTTTCCCCAAACACTGAGTCAGCTGGAGAATTACCTGTAGCAAAGGAAATAATAATCATTAAAATTGCATCATTAATAGCCATACAGAAGATATTAATATTTAATAATGAATTGTGTTCTCAATATATCCCCTTCAATAAAATATGGCAAATTACTGCGGACATTATCTAAATCAGCTTTACAAGCAGGTAATCCGGTCAGTAATGTGAGAAAAATGGACCATGGATTATAGCCTCTGAGTTACCTTCCAAAAAATTCAGCAAAAGGAACACAGATTACAGGTCTAGAGACATTGATATTACATATCTGGTTGTACTGCCCACTAAGACTAAAATGGGACCACCTAAAGGACTTCTAAGGCCTGAAAATGCACTTGGTAAAACTTGGCAAAAAACCAGGTGGCATTGTTATACCTGGGAAGCCGAGGCCTGATGCTGAAAAGCCTATGAAGCGCGAAAATTCTAGTGGAGCCTTTCACAGCAAGGGAATAACCTTCCTGCCTGAATACCTATTTGCTGAAACCACCTAGCGATTGTGGGTTAAGAGGCAGGGTGACTCGCACATTCCTAAGTACATTCAGGCAGTGGAAAGCAATCTCCTAAGGATGCTTAAGAGCCGGACAAAAGGAAGCCACCATTAGGTTCCGATTTACATAAAATGCGGAGACCACCATACGTAGAAAGGAATTCTGAGGTCTCAAGGAAAACCTTGTCCTTGTGGAATAAGCTAACATTTCCTTACAAGATAAGGCTAACAATCCTTCAGGGCAAAGGACTTATCCAATCCTGACTGAAGTACGGATAAAACCCCTCCACAGAGTACTTCCTGGGATGACGTGTCCTCTTTTTGCACCAAGGAAAATATGCTTTACATGAACGGTGGTAAACTTTACAGGATGAAGGCTTTCTGGTCTTTAGCAAGGTGGGAATCACATGATCCAAAAGACCCCTGTCCTTCAAGACTTGGGCTTTAAACAGCCAAACTGTCCATGTCAGCGAATTTGAAGCAGGATGAACATGGGACTTTTGAGAATGAAGGACTGGATGATCTAGTAGGGCCCTTGGAGAGTATGCTAGGAGTCTGATTACATTTGAGTATTATGTCCTCCTTTGGTGCAATGAGAATCACTGGTATGCCTTCCCTCTCTATCCTCTGAATCAGAAGTGGTAGGTGGTTGAGAAAGCGTGTAACATAAATCAGACTGAACTTAATCCACAAAATGACCAGGGCTCTGAAGGCCCAAGAACCCCTGGAATATTCACATGAAGTTCTGCCTAAGTCCAAATTAACTCAGCTTCATTGAGAGCAACCCGAATATCACCTTGATTATTTACATACGCCACCGCCATGGCCTTGTTAGGATGATCCCCGCCCGTCTGGCAGCCCCAGGAGTAGGGGGGGGGGGGGCAGTGCTGAAGGGTAATTCAAATCTCCCTGGGCTTCTGGTCACTGATCAGCATCCGGGCTATTGTCAACAACCACGTCCCCTGAATTGACAGGCAAATCCAGGGCACCTTCCCAGCCTAACAGGCTGGCATCTGTTGTCAGAATTTTTAACACCACTGGGAGATAGGACTTCCCCGATTCCGGCGCATGGCTGGAAAGCAAGCCATCATTCCAAGGCCAACTTGATTGTGGTGCTCAGATGCAGGGGTTGATCCAAGAACAGGGTCTGTTCGTCCAATGCTGTCAGTATGTAGGGCTGCAACTTGAATGTTCCTGCAGTTGAAGATTATCCAAATACCCCAGAATGGGAATCCTCTGGGCTGGCAGAAATGCCAACATTGACAACAAGGACCTTTGTGAATACTCCTGGTGACTGGACTGGGCAAAAGGGCAGGCTTTCGGGGACCATTTATGTGGAACAAGGAGCCTGCAGTTGCAAGGGATAATTTAGGTAAAAAAAGTCCTTTTTACTTGTACCCAAGGCTTAAACAACCGTTTATCTGTTGCAGCACATTTTTTAAGTACCCTGTAGTACAACTTTAAAAATGAGATGGGAATCCTGCATTGTACAAGTTCCCATTATGTTAACCTCTGAAACATATTGTAACTCTATACCCAAATAACAGACATGACAGTTTGCAGTGAAGCCTGCAAGAATAAAACTCAATCAAGCATATTCAACAACCAGATGTTTGTAATTACTGAAACAGGAAGAGAAAACACCCTAAGCAAAAGATGCAGCGGGTACCCAGGAAAAACAAGCATTCATTGAATAAATATATTTACTCCAAATATTTATTGTCAAAACCCCATACTATGCAGGAAATAAACAGTAATCCTTATAATCAAGGAAATATGTTTCAATCATGATGTTGTAAACATCTGATAATTTTACTAGTGGATGTATAATATATCTTGAATAATGAACATCTATTTAAATATATACAATTGCTCACAAAAACAACTAGAAATTAACAGAATCAAGGGTGAATTATTGTTCTAATAAAATACACTATATTGTCAAAAGTATTGGGATGCCTGCCTTTATACGCACATGAACTTTAATGGCATCCCAGTCTTCGTCCGTAGGGTTCAATATTGAGTTGGCTCACCCTTTGCAGCTATAACAACTTCAACTCTTCTGGGAAGGCTGTCCACAAGGTTTAGGAGTGTCTATGGGAATGTTTGACCATTCTTGCAGAAGCGCATTTGTGAGGTCAGGCATTGATTTTGGACGAGAAGGCCTGGCTCACAGTCTCCGCTCTAATTCATCCCAAAGGTGATCTATCGGGTTGAGATCAGGACTCTGTGCAGGCCAGCCACGTTCCTCCACCCCAAACTCGCTCATCCATGTCTCTATGGACTTTGCCTTTGTGCACCGATGTGCAGTCATGTTGGAACCATCCCCAAACTGTTACCACAAAGTTGGGAGCATGAAATTGTCCAAAATGTCTTGCTATGCTGATGCCTTAAGAGTCCTCTTCTCTGGAACTAAGGGGCCAAGCACAACCCCTGAAAAACAACCTCACACCGTCCACCAAATGATATTGGACCAGTGCACAAAGCAAGCTCCATAAAGACATGGATGAGCGAGTTTGGGGTGGAGGAACTTGACTGGACTGCACTTCAACCCGTGGCTCACAGTCTCTGCTTTAATTCATCACCTTTGGGATGAATTAAAGCAGAGACTGTGAGCCAGGCCTTCTCGTCCAACATCAATACCTGACCTCACAAATGCACTTCTGGTCAAACATTCCCATAGACACTCCTAAACCTTGTGGACAGCCTTCCCCAGAAGAGTTTAATCGGTTATAGCTGCAAAGGATGGGCCAACTCAATATTTAACCCTATGGACTAAGACTGGGATGCCATTAAAATTCATAAGCGTGTAAAGGCAGGCATTCCAATACTTTTGACAATATAATGTATATTTGTATTCATTTTTAAGGGTAGACTTTTCCTTCTCAGATGAGGGGAAGGCACTGTTTGTTATTAAGTACCTGCTGTTCCGAGGATATACCAAAGAGGAGGAACAGGCAGTGTCCCATAGCAAATACATTTTTCTTTTCATTGGCACAATATAACCAGACACATAAAAGGTAACTTTTTAAAATATAAAGGCTATTTGAACGCATTGCATTCTTGTCAAATGAGTATTTCTTATCTAATTTAATTGGTCTTGGGTTCTGGTATTTATATTTTAACAAACACCACATAAACTGAGACTCAACACTGATACGGATAAACTACATGCAGGGTGATTGGAACCTTATAAGAAAACATAAAATGCCATTTGCATCTTGTGCTCATGTAAAGAGGTATGTGGTTATGGTTGCCCCATCATCCGTTTAATTCAGGACACGTGAATTATACAGGTTCTGGGGCTAATTTAATGTAGATAAAGTACCAACTGAGTTTAATTACCACCTTAATCAGCCACAGAACCAGTGTAATTAATATGTGTCCTGGATTAAAGGGATGATGTGGCAACCCTATACGTGGGGCATCTATGCAGGAGCCAACAGCAGTTCTCCAGTCATACCATCATCAATACCTATAGTGACAACAGCTGTCAATATACACTAACCAAAGGCTGGACACGCCTAAAGAAGAGAATGTCTGACGTACATTGAGTGTTAAGAATGTGTACTGACAGCAGCTGTCACTGCAGACATCAATGGTGAATAAAATAACCCCCTGTAGTCAGGTTTCCATGACCACTCGACACTCTCGAGAGGCAGTCAATGTGTCCGTGGCCTGAAAGTCAATAACTCAAGTGTCATTTACCAAGGGTTGCCTTTTTGCGATTACAGCAACAGAAGAACGTTACAGGCAGAAAAAGGAAATTCTTGGTAGCGAGAAAGCCGTTACCAAACATTGTTACAAAGTTCTAACTGAAGGAAGGAAACTGTTGAGACACATTTTTCAAGTCTGTGGAAACCCACTTCAAAAGCATCCTATGTTCTGGCACAGAGCACATGAAGGCCACACCAGCAAAAACCAAAACAAGATAAATACAAGAACACTGATGGTTATCAGTCAACAACTCACGTATCATGTTTTTAAAGTGAACCCTGAAGCACTGCAGGAGATTGGAATCTAATGGCAAAGGGTAACTGGCAGGGATCCACAGCTAACAGTCCCAACACATCTTTTCAGAACACTTTGGGGACATGTTTGCTCCCAGGAGTCACAGGTGTTTGCGTACAACCACGGGCATCAAACTCTACAAATCAATGCCATTCTGACAAACGCCAAGGCTGCACAGACATGTGATGAGCGGCCCGCAACACAAACTGTCTGCGTCTATAATTTGTCAGCCTGTCACTGATTTCCTGTGACTCCTGCACATTGGAAATGACCCCTCTGAGGCTGTGAGACTGAGGCCTAAATTTACTAGCTACAGTGGTTCCCATAAACCTGTGGTAGTCAACATAAATACAGGGTGCCTCAAGGGCAATGTCTGACATGTCCAAAGGGTTGCATAATATCTTAGGTGTTGTCGTTATTTGTATAATATGGTATTAAAATAAAAGTAATTTTTACTGGAGGTGCGCTGCTAATTTAACCATTGGTGGAGGAATGCACGGAAGCACTTTAACCACTTGCCAACAGCGTCGCATAGATTTACTGCTGCAAAGTGGCTCCGCTGCGCAAATCGCCGTATATAAATGGCGATTCGCGCAGCCGCAGTTGCGCGCGAGTGCAGCCGTGGGTTGGGCGGACTTGATGTCTGTCGGCAACCCGTGATTGCCTAATACAGAGGGAGAACGTGGAACCACCAATGTAAACTCTGTGGTTTCCCGTTCTGTCAGGGGACATGACAGTGATCTACTTTTCCCTGTAAATCCGGATCAGTTAGATGTCCCTGCCAGCCCAGCCCCCACATAGTTAGAACACAGTGAAGGAACACATTTAACCCCTTGATTCCCCCCTGCAGTTTAACCCCTTCCCTGCCAATGACATTTACACAGTAATCAGTGGCTATTTGTAGCTCTGTCATGTCAATGGTTCCAAAAAAGCATCAAAAAGTATCCGATCTGTCCACCGCAATATCGCAGACCCCCTAAAAATCGCAGATTGCCGCCAATACCAGTAAAAAAAAATAACAATAAAAAAACGCCATCAATCAATTCTCATAGTTTGTAGACGAGATAACTTTTGCGCAAACCAATCAAATGCTTTTTGCGATTTTATTCACCAAAAATATATAGAAGAATACATTTTGGCCTAAACTGATGAATACATTTGTTTTTTTATTCTTTCTTGGATATGGATTATAGCAAAAAGTAAAAAATAATGCTTTTTTTTTTCACTCTTTGTTTATGGCACAACAAAAAAATAAAAACCGCAGAGGTGATCAAATGCCACCAAAAGAAAGCTCTATTTGTGGGGAAAATAAGGATGCCAATTTCATTTGGGTACAAAGTCGCATGTCCGCGCAATTGTCAGTTAAAGCGGCGCAGTGCTGAATCGCAAAAAGTTCTCTGGTCAGCAAGGGGGTAAATCCTTCCGGGCCTGAAGTGGTTAATATACTGTTTGCACCTTATGGACACTGGCGGTGTTTATACATGGACTATTATATAAATATTTATAGCACTGCACTCTGATTATATTATTAAAATAAAAGTGTTCTACCTTTTTTCTTATTTTGGACAAACCAATGCCAATTTTAATTATTTTCTTTTTTCCAGTCTTTTCCCCAGCTCCCACACTGCTTGGTTATGTGAAAAAGATGTCAAACATTTTGATGCATTGTGTTGCTGCAGAGCTTTCTTAAGCCCCATACACACGGTTCGACGATCGCATACAACACGTCGTACTCACGACCGTTGTATGCGATATCGATCGTTCGTATGCGCGATTTGAACAGTCGAACATACGACGGTCGTACAAGGGAGTTGTATGAGCAGACTAGAAAACTTGGTCGTACCAACAAGCTCTCATGCGACCATTGTATCGTGTGTACAGAGCAGTTGGTACAACAAAGTTGTATTGTGCAAAACACGCATGCCCAAAGTCAGGAATGGCCGGATGCTAATTACATGCACCTGAAAGATCTTTCCCCGGCCGTACGATCATTTAGTGCAGTCAGTATGCTGCATACAACAGCCAACATACGATTCGTTGCGATCGTACGTGCGATCGTCGAACCGTGTGTATGGGGCTTTATGGGCTCACAAGATGATCAGTTCAGCTACTGGGCCTAGTGCTGGACAATGGCTGTCACTAACCAATGCTACGGACACCATCCGTATCTGATGACAAACTTCTAATGACCATAGACAGCATTACATCCCGCCAAATATAACCTTCGACCAACATAATACAACAGCAAAAAAGATTGGAGATAACAATGGAGAGTGGTTGAATACCAAAAAAAAAAAAAAAGGAAAATAAGACTACAGTATTTGGCATTCAGAAGCTGCTTTATTTATTCATTAAGAAAAGCACTACCATTGGAGGACCATCACCAAGAGGCTTCATTTATAAAGGGTTTTCCCTCTGTGCCAATGGAGAGTCGTCCAATATCTATCACTAGCAGAAAACTGCTTAGAATGGCATCACCCTTGCCAAAAGTGAAACAGCCAACCATTCAAATAAGTATTGAAACTGATGCGACAAGTCAAAGAAGGGATAATGGGTACATGAAAATTATTTTAACTACATTAAAAAAGAGGAGCTTCAGCCAGGTTTCCAAAAAAATAAAAAAGTCAGCAGCTACGAAAACTTTAATAATAACCAGCAGCGCTGTCCTCACTCAATAGCCTTGGTGATTTGAAAAAAAATATATAATTTTATATATATATATATATATATATATATATATATATATATATATAATCTCAAATATGGCAGAGGAGGGGGGGGCAGAGGAGGACAAGGGTAATCTTCCATTCAATAGGTTAGAGGGACCTGTCTTATGCGCTCATCAAAAGCGCTGGCTAGGCCCACCTTTTCCTCCCCCTATGCCATTTGCAGAAGATGTACTATAGCGTCTATGAATTAGAAAGTATATATGAATGGAGGACAGGCAGATGAATAAAAAGGTCCTCCTCCTCCATTTTATGAATGGAGGACAGGCAGATGAATAAAAGGTCCTCCTCCTCCATTTTATGAATGGAGGACAGGCAGATGAATAAAAAGTCCTCCTCCTCCATTTTATGAATGGTGGACAGGCAGATGAATAAAAAGTCCTCCTCCTCCATTTTATGAATGGAGGACAGGCAGATGAATAAAAAGTCCTCCTCCTCCATTTTATGAATGGTGGACAGGCAGATGAATAAAAAGTCCTCCTCCTCCATTTTATGAATGGAGGACAGGCAGATGAATAAAAGGTCCTCCTCCTCCTCCATTTTATGAATGGAGGATAGGCAGTTGAATAAAAGGTCCTCATCCTCCATTTTATGAATGGAGGACAGGCAGATGAATAAAAGGTCTTCCTTCATTTTATGAATGGAGGACAGTAGAGCTGCACGATTCTGGCCAAATCGAGAATCACAATTTTTTTGCTTAGAATAAAGATCATGATTCTCTCACGATTCTCACGGCGTAACATCTTACATATACAAATAATTGGGCCAACAGCACTATTTAGTTTTTTGAAAGGGTAATTTTTCCAAAAAAAGTGCGCAAATACCGTGTGACATAAAATATTGCAACAACCGCCATCTTATTCTCTAGGGTCTCTGCTAAAAAAAATATATAATGTTTGGGGGTTCCAAGTCATTTTCTAGTACAAAATACTGGCTTTTATTTGTAAACAGCAAATCAGAAAAGTCTTTAAATGGTTAAGGGCCGGTTCACACTGAGGCAATCCGACTTCGGGGCGACTTTGCTAGGCGATTTGAAAAGGCGAAGCGGCGCGACTTCTGCGCGATATCAGGAGATTTCAACACGAGTACCTGGGACATGAGAGGTGTGTCTTCTGGCAAAATTATGTTCTTCTTCCTGGAAAGTCGCTTCTTCATAGACTGGGATCCGACTTGAAAGCGAACTTCCATTGACTTCTATGGGCTCAATTCGCCTAGAAGCCACTAGAAAATAGTACAGGAACCTTTTTTTGGAATCGCTTTGGACTTGAGTAGCGCATATTAAGACGGCTCCATTCATTCCAATGGGATTTCTGATGTCAAGCGATTTGAGGCGAATTGGGGCGACACAAGTCGGATCGCAAATCGCCTAGGATTGCCTCAGTGTGAACCGTGAACCAGCCCTAAACGAAACATCTTCCATACATGGGAGTTCATTCAGAGTTCATGCCTTTGAAGTAATTAACATTGTACTGCGTCTTTATCAGCATGACTCAGAAGTTGGCTCTCTGCCCAGACTTGGCAGTCTCCCCAGAGACTCAAGTCACTCCGACTTAGAAAAGACTTCAGGCGACTTGCATTGACCTTTATTACAGTCAAGTCGCGCTGAGTCGCCCCGCAAGTCGGACTCCATTAACTGCACTAAAAATCACGGTAATGCCTGATGGAGATCGCGTGGGGGGGTTCAACGAGATTGCGATTTTAATACGATTAATCGTGCAGCTCTAGAGGACAGGCAGATGAATAAAAGGTCCTCCCACCTCCATTTTATGAATGAAGGACAGGCAGATGAATAAAAGGTCCTCCACCTCCTTTTATTATTCCTCGAGGGGGATTTATCAAAACTGAAACAGACAAAATCTAGAGCAGCTGTGCATGGTAACCAATCTGCTTCTATCTTTCATTTTCAAAGCTTAACTGAACAAGCTGAAGATAGAAGCCGGCTGGTTGCCATGCAAAGCTGCCCCAGATTCTAGGTGGTCTGGTTTTGATAAAATTTCCCCATAGAGCGTTTTTCATTCATAGAAGCTATAGTACATGTTCTATGAATGTAGAAGGTGGGTGGAAAGGGTAAGCATATTTAGCAGTCTTGATGGGTGCATAAGACAAGGTCGCTTGGCTCTATTCACTCGGTTTGCACTGGTAGATTACAGTGGCAGGAGCAGGGGGTGATTTTAATGAAAATATACAAGTAGTATACAATTCAAAATAAGTATTCTTACCTAAAGTTATTGTAAAGGTTAATGTGTTGGCTTTTTTTTAACCACTTCAGCCCCAGAAGGATTTACCCACTTCCTGACCAGGCCATTTTTTGCGATACGACACTGCATCGCTTTAACTGACAATTACACGGTCTTGCGGCGCTGTATCCAAACAAAATTGCCATCTTTTTCCCACAAATAGAGCTTTCTTGTGGTGGTATTTGATTTGACTATTTTTTGCGCTATAAACAAACAAAGAGCGTCAATTTAACTTATCTCGGTTCGCTGGAACAGAATACGTGGGTAGTTCTG
>BLSH010535871.1:88537-102972 GCA_018402905.1 Glandirana rugosa
CTTATCAGTGTAGCCTATCAGTGCCCATCAGTGAAGCCTCATCAGCGCACATCAAGGAAGGAGAAAAAATTTAGAACAAACTTTTTTTTCAAAATTTTCGGTCTTCTTTCATTTTTTTTTATCAAAAAAATAAAAAACCCTGCAGTGGTGATTAACCACTTCAATACTATGCACTTAGAACACTTTACTACCAGACCAATTTTCAGTTTTCAGTGCTGTTGCGCTTTGAATGACAATTGCGCGGTCGTGCGACGCTGTACCCAAACAGATTTTTTTTATCATTTTGTTCCCACAAATAGAGCTTTCTTTTGGTGGTATTTGATCACCCCTGCGGTTTTTATTTTTTGCGCTACAAATAAAAAAAGACCGAAAATTTTGAAAAAAAAAATCTCTTTTTTGTCACAAAACTTTGTAAATAAGTAATTTTTCTCCATCACTGGTGGGCACTGTTGAGGCTACACTGACGGGCACTGATGTTGCAGTACTGATTGGCACTGATGAGGCGGCACTGATGAGGTGGCACTGATGATGAGGCACTTATATGCAGCAATGATGAGCACTGTTAGGCGGCACTGATAAGCAGCACTGACGGGTACTGATAGGTGGCACAGATATACAGCACTGACGGGCACTGCTAAGCGGCACTGATTGGCACTCATAGGCGGCACTGATAGGTGGCACTGATGGGCACTGGTAGGTGGCAATGGTGGGCACTGATATGTGGCACTGGTATGCATTGATAGGGGCACATTCCCTGGTGGTCTAGGGTGGCATCTGAATGTGGCATCCACATTGGGCACTATGTCTCTTACCTGGTGGTCAAGGGGGGTCTCCCTGGTGGTCCAGATCGGCTCCCTGGTGGTCCCTGGTGGGCACATCCCTGGTGGTCCAGGGTGGCGATCCGAGGGAGGGCTGTGCTGATAAATCATCAGCACAAACCCTCCCTGTCAGGAGAGCAGCCGATCGACTCTCCACTCCTCAGGTCTGCAGACCTGAGTACAGGAAAGCCGATAAACAGCTTTCCTGTGTTACACTGTGACCAGCCGTGATTGGTCACGGCTGATCACATGGTAAAGTGCTTCGGATGGAAGCACTTTTCCGAGATCGGTATTGCCGGGGGTCAGACTGACCTCCCACACCACCGATCGCCGCGGCGGCTTGTTATCCTGAGGACGTCATATGACGTCCAGTCAGGATAACTAAGCCACTTCCCCGCCGTCATTTTGCATACGGCGGTCGGGAAGTGGTTAAATACCAAAAGAAAGCTCTATTTGTGTGAAAAAAATTATTAAAAATTTCATATGGGTACAGTGTAGCATGACCGCGCAATTGTCATTCAAAGAGCAACAGCCCTGAAAGCTGAAAATTGGTCTGGGCAGGAGGGGGCTTTAAGTGCCCAGTAAGCAAGTGGTTAAAAGAGGCAGAAAAAAACAAAAACAAAACCTACTTACTGGCATAGGCACCAGGTGAAAATAAAAGTAAAAAAAAAAAAAAAACATTAAAAAGGGAAACTAATGCAGCCACCACATTTAAGAGCTGCAATATAGTGCCTCATGATCACGAGACATCAAAAAAAGCTTCTTTTAAGGGCGTGTGACTTTTTTTCCTGCCTCTAAATGCCCCTCTATGCTCGCCTGTGTCTCCATGAGGTGCTTGATGCGCCTAAACGGGTTTATACACCCAGCTTTAGGTGCGTTTTTAAAGCTGCTGACTCCTCCCCTGGACGCTAGTTTGAATGAGGCCGAATACATATTTTTTGTAGAATTTAATACTGCTTTAAGGGTCCTTTTCAAATCTATGGGCTGCGTTGTTGTAAGGTGCTGTAACAAACTAGTGTTAGCACATCTGTTGTGCATTAACATGGGCTGCACTAAAGGCAGCCCATTCCTTTGAATGGGATGCCAAATGCATGGAATGGGAGTTACTGTGCATCGTGCTGCGATTTAATGTGTTTGCACTGCTTTAGGACGTCGGGGTGCCATTTAAAAACACAAGGGTACTGCAACAGAACATGTCTTGCAGCATTTCACTTTAAAACATGTTTTGTCGCATTGCCACAATGCATAGATCTGAATATCAGCTCATGTTAAGGTCCTAAAACGCTTTATTTGCTGCTGTTAATAATATATACTGTATAAATGGGGTGTTTTTTTTAACCTGCATCCTACATTTCTTAACCACTTCAGCCCCGGAAGGATTTCCTGCTTTAGGACCGGAGCCCTTTTTGCGATTCGGCGGTGCGTCGCTTTAACTGACAATTGCGCGGTCGTGCGACGTTGTACCCAAACGAAATTTGCGTCCTTTTTTTCCCACACCAGAGCTTTCTTTTGGTGGTATTTGATCACCGCTGTGTCATTTCTGATCGCCGCTATAAACAAAAGAAGAGCGACAATTTTGCAAAAAAAACCCAAATTTCTTACTTTTTCCTAAAATACAAATCCAAAAAAAATATATAAAAAAACATTTTTTTTCACCGTTTTTGGCCGATTTATATTCTTCCTCATATTTGCGATAAAAAAAAATCGCAATCAGCGTTTATTGATTGGTTTGCGCAAAAGTGGTCGCGTTTACGGATGATGAGAATTCATTTTTGGGGTTTTTAATTTTTTTTTTTACTAAAAATGGCGGCGATCTGCGATTTTTAGCGGTACTGCGATATTTCAGCGGGCATGTCGGACCATTTTGACACTTTTTTGGGACCATTGGCATTTATACAGCGATCAGTGCTATAAAAATGCACTGATTACTGTGTAAATGCCATTGGCAGTGAAGGGGTTAACCTGCAGGGGGCGCGCTAAGGGTTAACTATGTTCCCTGGGCGTGTTCTAACTGTAGGGGGACTGCCCTAGCTGGGGAAGGGAAGTGGTCACAGCCTTCACGTAAAGGAAGGCTGTGATCACAGCCCTTCCCCCTCACACAGAGCGGAGGTCCGTGTTTACATACACGGACCTCCGCTCACTCGCTCCGGGGGGGCCATCGCGGGTAGCCGGCGGCAATCGAAGCCGCCGCACCCGCTCCCCGGCCCCCCCTGGACAGGGCTGTTGCAAGGATTTTTGACACCCTAGGCGAAATCTCATTTTGCCGCCCCATTGGCTCCACCCCTGGCCCCACCCCCTTTCCCTGCCCAGCCTGATCAGCGCCAATGAATTGCAGCCTGATCAGCACCAATCTATTGCAGCCTCACCAGCGCCCATCAAATACAGCTTCACCAGTGCCAATCAATACAGCCTCACCTGTGCCCATCATATGCAGCTTCACCAGCGCCAATCAATACAGCCTCACCTTTGCCCATCATATACAGCTTCACCAGCGCCAATCAATACAGCCTCACCTGTGCCCATCAAATACAGCATCTCCTGTGCCCATCAAATACAGCTTCACCTGTGCCCATCAAATACAGCCTCATGGGGGGTGGGGGCGGAGGGGGGTATTTGGCAGATCAGTCACTATTTCTATATACATTTACAAATGGCATGTGATGATACAATCTCATTATCTCAGTCAGTCAGTGTCAGTTTTTACATGAATCAATGCAGAGCAGCCAGTGACAGATCAACAGTGGCCAGGCGCCCCTAGGCGGCAGTGCGCCCTAGGCGGCCGCCTACTCCGCCTAATGGTAGAGCCGGCCCTGCCCCTGGACACAGTGAGCACGCGGGCGCGCCTCCGGCGGTGCGCGCTCACTAAATTCGTTCCCGCAGCCGCCGTCGTATGACGGCGATTTGCGGGAACGAGCCACTTTGCCGCCGTCAGATGCCGATCGGCGGTCGGCAAGTGGTTAATTAGTAACTTAATACACTCACCAGCCACTTCATCAGGAACACCTGTTCAATTGCTTGGTAACACAAATTGCTAATCAGCCAATCACATGGCCGCAACTCAATGCATTTAAGTCACCTAGACACAGTGAAGACGACTTGCTGAAGTTCAAATCGAGCATCAGAATGGGAAAGAAAGGGGATTTAAGTGACTTTGAACATGGCATGGTTGTTGGTGCCAGACAGGCTGGACTGAGTATTTCAAAAACTGCTGATCTTCTGGGATTTTTATGCTCAATCAGCTCTAGGGGTTACAAAGAATGATACGAAAAAGAGAAAATATTCTGTGAGCGGCAGTTGTGTGGACAAAAATGCCCTGTTGATGTCAGAGGAGAATGGGCAGACTGGTTTGAGATGATAGAAAGGCTACAGTAACTGAAATAGCCAATCATTACAACCAAGGTATGCAGAATACCATCTCTGAATGCACAACACATCAAACCTTGAAGCTGATGGGCTACAGCAGCACCACACCGAGTGCAGCTCCTGTCAGCTAAGCACAGGAAACTGAGGCTACAATTCACACAGGCTCACCAAAATTTGACAATAGAAGATTGGAAAAACGTTGCTTGGTCTGATGAGTCTTGATTTCAGCTACGAAGTTCAGATGGTAGGGTCAGAATTTGGCGTAAACATGAAAGCATGGATCCATCCTGCCTTGTATCAATGGTTCAGGCTGGTGGTGGTGTAATGGCGTGGTGAATATTTTCTTGGCACACTTTGGGCCCCTTAGTACCAACTGAGAGCCGTTTAAACGCCACGTCCTACCCGAGTATTGTTGCGGACCATGCCCATCCCTTTATGACTACAGTGTCTCCATCTTCTGATGGCTCCTTCCAGCAGGCTAATGCACCATGTCACAAAGCTTAGATCATCTCACCACTGCTTTCTTGAACATGACAACAGTGGCGGCTGGTGAAGTTTTAGGGCTCATGCACACTGTAGCTGATAAAAAAAAACAGCCCAAACGACCAAAAACTATAGTTTAACAGCCCAAAAACGCTCCTTTATGTTATTCTGAGTGTCCATGCACACATGGATGTTAATTGTCATTTAACAGCAGTGATGTTTTGGGTTGTTATCTGAACGGCCTGAATTGGCGTTCAAAAGTCGTTCTTCCGACCACAAAAAACGCTGGATGCCGGTAAACGCCGGTAAACTGCCGTTTATCAGCGCCCGGCGTTTTCTGTAGTCAAAGGAAGCGAATGAAGTAAAAGAAAAACACTCAAAAACGCCCATGATGATAAACGCTGCTTACAAAACACTGCAAAAGAACGTTTTCTAAGCAGCGGCTCCTGCCTGTCACCCAGAGAGCGTCCAGTGTGCATGGAGCCTTATGAGGGGGCGTCAGGCCCTGTCCTTGCTTTTGACCCCTCCTACTTCTCATAAGCCCACCCCTTATAGAATCCACCAACTCTGTCCCCTGTATTCCACATATTTTGTCAGGAGTATCACAGGGCACAGTATACAGCTCAGCATCACAGGAGAGGGTATACAGCTCAGCAGCACAGGGCACAGTATACAGCCCCAGTATCGCAAGACACAGTATACAGCCCCAGTATCGCAGGACAGAGTATACAGCTCAGCATCGCAGGACAGAGTATACAGCTCAGCATCGCAGGGCACAGTATACAGCTCAGCATCGCAGGGCACAGTATACAGCTCAGCATCGCAGGGCACAGTATACAGCTCAGCATCACAGGAGAGGGTATACAGCTCAGCAGCACAGGGCACAGTATACAGCCCCAGTATCGCAAGACACAGTATACAGCCCCAGTATCGCAGGACAGAGTATACAGCTCAGCATCGCAGGGCACAGTATACAGCTCAGCATCGCAGGGCACAGTATACAGCTCAGCATCGCAGGGCACAGTATACAGCTCAGCATCGCAGGGCACAGTTTACAGCTCAGCATCACAGGGCACAGTATACACCTCAGCATCACAGGGCACAGTATACAGCTCAGCATCACAGGGCACAGTATACAGCTCAGCATCACAGGGCACAGTATACAGCTCAGCATCACAGGGCACAGTATAGAGCCCCAGCATCACAAGACACAGTATACAGCTCAGCATCACAGGTGGGGTATATAGCAGCCAGTATCACAGGACACAGTATAGAGCCCCAGTATCACAGGTGGGAGTAAATTGCAGCCAGTAACACAGGTGGGAGTAAATTGCAGCCAGTAACACAGGTGGGAGTAAATTGCAGCCAGTAACACAGGTGGGAGTAATTTGCAGCCAGTAACACAGGTGGGAGTAAATTGCAGCCAGTAACACAGGTGGGAGTAAATTGCAGCCAGTAACACAGGTGGGAGTAAATTGCAGCCAGTAACACAGGTGGGGTACTTTGCAGCCAGTAACACAGGTGGGAGTAAATTGCAGCCAGTAACACAGGTGGGGTACTTTGCAGCCAGTAACACAGGTGGGGTAAATTGCAGAGCACACCCCCGCACTTACCCCATCTAACAGGCAGGCAGGACAGTGGGCTGTCAGCATGCAGGGATTGGCTTGCGGATAGCAGGCTGGAGCCTGTCTCCATCAGTCCGTCGTTCGTCACACGGTCAGGGTCTATGTGGGAGCGGGAGTCCCGTCCACCGCCACAGTGACCCGCCCACCACATTCATGCCCTCCAATCACACTGAGCCATAGGCTCAGGGCAGCCAATCAGACTGTTCAGCGCACATCCATATTCTTTAATGGCTGACCAATAGGCTCGCTAATTGACTGTCAAGTGACAGCCAAGGAGCCGAAAAAAGAAAAAAAAGTCAATTTACTGGCGCCTCCTGTAGGGGCCGGGCTGACTTTTTTTTTTACTTAGACAGCAGGGAGGCGGCGCCCAAGCTCCCCTTATAGACCGGCCGCCCCTGCATGATAATGAGTTCATTGTACTCCAATGGCCTCCACAGTCACCAAATCTCATTCCAATAGAGCACCTTTGCATTATGGATGTGCAACCGACAAATCTGCAGCAACCGTGTGATGCTATCCTGTCACTATGGACCAAAATCTCTGAGGAATGTTTCCAACACCTTGTTGAATCTATGCCATGAAGAATTAAGGCAGTTCTGAAGGCAATAGGTGGTCCGAGCCGGTACTAGCAAGGTGTACATATATACACATACATACACACACACACACACACACACACACACACGTACATCATATGTAATGGCAACATTTTTAACAAATCAATGGGCACATAGCTGAACTGTGTAAATTGTTCTAATCCATAATGTGTACAAAGTCCACTGCCCTGAAATGGTTAAAGTTCTACTAAGCAATGGGGGAAAGTCCAGGATTGTCAGGCATGTCCAATTCAAGGTCACTAAAAATCAATTCCATCAAACTATACACAAACACAAGCTGCCTGCCAACAAATCCAATTAGCAGAAAACAAGCTCAAAAACATAGATAGCTCCCAACACACACTAACATGCTAAGTGTTATTAAAAGAACCCTACACTGCAAAGGTGCATCAAGCAGATTTATGTTCTAATAAAACCAAACACATTTATAATAGTATATAGGTGAAATATGGGCAGAGCAATGTTCAACAAATGAGATTTCTATATGTTGAAGAAAAGGTCTAGCCTTCTCTATATATCGGGTAAAGCAAGCGATCAACACATACACAAGCTATGACCAAGATGGATATCATTTGCATTACGGAAGACCAAAAT
The DNA here is from genome assembly GCA_018402905.1 of Glandirana rugosa. Classification (NCBI taxonomy): domain Eukaryota; kingdom Metazoa; phylum Chordata; class Amphibia; order Anura; family Ranidae; genus Glandirana; species Glandirana rugosa. Next base: position 96,038 of record BLSH010535871.1, read on the forward strand.
TAAGTTTTAATAGCAAAAGCAGTACTCCACTCTCTCTGCGCACGCACACAGAATTCTAGTTCCTGACCGATCCCTTAAACTCTTGCGACGTCAAAAATAAGATGGTACCTTTACAATAAACTCCAAAAACATTCTTATTATTTTCCAGACTTATTTATCCAAAATAGATCAATCCCCTGATAGCTTTAATAAATTGCTGGGAAATACTCTCTTTGCAGGCCTAAACCTTGCATCCATCCCATCTTTCTGCATCCACTACTTGAGCAAGAGATTACCCAATTTGAAGTTGGCTATTAAGTTGCTCAAATTGTGGAACAAATCTGGCCTGGATGTTTTAGTCTTTTACTCCAAAGAAGTTGGAGGACTTATTTGGTCCATTTCTTGTACAAAGCTTGAACAGTATTCAAAAAGGTACCTATTTTACTAAAGAATCCTTCACTGCACCCATAAGTATGATGCCAAAGACTAAATACACACAATACTTCTTGCCTGAATTCTTGTATAATCGCTCTTATAAAATATTGATATGAAGTTGGCCTAACACAGGTTTACAGTCTCTGGACTTTCTAGTCCAGCCACATTTTCCTGGTGGAGGAGACATTACTTGACATCTGTTCAAAGCCTATCAGTACATGGAAAACTTTTTTCAGGAACATCACAACATTCCTGTTGTTGCGTTAGTACCGTGTGCCAGCATATAACAAAAGCCATCCCTTCATAACCCCCATTCCAAACTGCTTTATAGGCTCTTCCAGCCCTTGCACCTTTGGACATATCTAATGGCACTGCTGGAAGGTTAAAAGATTTTAGACTCAGGACTAACCAGTGATCTATATGATCTAACCAATTCCCTATCTGGATTGGCAGGGGGCAGGCCTCCTTAAATACTGTGGTCTGCTCAGTGGGAGTAGTAGAGTTTGGGTGGAAGTAACAGAGAGGGAGTAGAGCCCCTAGGCTGGGGGGGGGGGGTGACCTCGCCCTGGGAGAGCTCAGGTGCAGCCAGGAGTAGAGAGCGAGATCCTGGTGGAGAGGCACAAGCGTGAGCAGAAGAGAACACTATTCGAGAGATCTCCGGGAGGAACTACAAGTAACTGGAGTCGGTGAGTGACACAGCCCAGGGGGGTGAGATGCACAAACAGATTGGGAGGAAGACAGCCTGGAAGAGGTGCAGGAAAAGACTGGGACCTGGTGTCATGGGCAATGTGCAGATGGGCTGGGAGATGTAGCCCATCGTGTCTAGCTAGCACCAAACTAACTTTCTACACAAGGGGAACCTCAACCTCATGCCTGCAAATGGCGGTCTGGAGGCCTGGTAAATCTACATCAGATCTCACATGTGCTAGCTAGGCCGAACAAAGATTGTTTGGAGGACTGGTAAATTTCCTTCCAGGTCTCAACAGTGCTAAGCAAGAATTGTGCAGGAGAGAGGAACCAGGAGTTGTCAGAGAAGCAAGAAGTGTGCTGGACAGGAGTGAAGAAGTGTATATACTGGAGAGTGTATATAGCGGTCCTGTGTACAGAATAGTTGATCCTTGGGCATCCCATAGCTACCCCAATCCCTATACAAGTTCAATCTCCAAATAAAAACAAAAAAAACAAAGTGCAAGCCTGTTTTCTGACTCCAGGTGCCAGCAGGAATGTGATTGAGGGCAGTTGTGAGCAGGTGAACCACTACTTCCAGTCAGCCCTAGGAGGCCAGGGCTACAGTCGCACCCCATTTGTGGCAATGGAAACATTCAAGTCGCAGTGACTTTGACAAAGGTTCCTACGCTATTTCCGTGCAACTTGCATTGAAATCTATTAAATGAAGTCGCACAGATGTCAAGCAAGCCGCACATGAAATCGCACTGCTTAGAAGTCGCGCTGAAGTACCGCATCTTCAATTCCGCACTGGTGCAAACCAGGATTAGATATCAACAATGCTGGGCTTCCTGAATAGAGCAATATCTCCTTCCCCCAACACATTATAGGCAACTAGTGCCAGCTCACTCTTGATATCGGTTTCTCTTCCCCCACCCCCTTTTTCTCCCTTAAACTTTGTCTTCTTCTCTTTTCTCCCACTACCCTCAGCCCTATTTGTTTTCATTTAACATTCATACGTCATCTTAGACCCCTTTCTCTAATGGGAGTCTACTGTCTTTATTACAAAAAGGTATTTTGGCTCCTAGGACTTCATTCGTAATCACCAACTTGTACTTACAGCTGTGTTATATGTCTCAACCTTCTTGTACAATGTCCTATACCAATGCATTTTGCATATTGCAAACTAGGTCTTGCAAAATTCAAAAATAATTTATTGAAGGAAAAGCAGAACTCCAAAAAAAAAATGTCGTATGTAAATTAAACTGATGCAAGTGTTTTCATCTGGACCATCTACTAAGCAGTGTTCTGCTTAAAATGCCCTTCAACGCAGACTAGAGAGAACAGAGCAGTTGTATGCACGTCAAATTTGAATATCAGGACTGGTAAGCAGATACCCAAAAATATCTCCTACTCTGACACCATTTTCATTGTTTAATTTGAGTAAATTCAAGTATGCACAAGGTCTGTGCTTCCTCACATGGACCCTTGCATCAAATGTATTCTGCCATTGGTTGACCACTGATGATGCACATGCCCACTGGGTCCTTTCACACAGGCTTTCCCATCAGGTTTGCCTGTGAGTTTTTCAGGTGGACCTGAATGGAAGCTCCAGTAAGCCTATGGGCAGGTGGATGTAAATGGATGTGCACCCATTTACGTCTGCTTACCTTAAGGTCTGTCCAGGTCCAGAAAAAAAAAATGAGACCGACTGCTTTCCAGACCTAAACATGATGAATTTAGGGAGGCCTAGAACTTTTTGGCATAAGAGACATACAAAGTCTCTTTTGTGTGCCAAGTCTCCTTGGGTCCAGATTAAATCTCATAGGACTTCTGAAGTCCACATTCACATTCAGACAAACTAGTGTGCAGTAGACTTAAAGCGGAGTTCCATCCAGAAATGTTTTTTTTTTTGGCATCCACTCTTTTAATACTAAATAGATGTAACCTTTTGTTTCCTTACTTTCAAACCGCCTAGTAATTACATGTATTTTTTACTCACAATTTCGTTTCTCACACTGCTGGACTTTTCCATTTTAGGTGAAGGCACCTGAAGCCCATCCTGGGTCTCCTGGCATCTCTTCCTGAAAGAGGTGCATGCACTCCTCGATCTCGGTTCGCCTTAAATCGTGTCTTTCCTGTCTGGAAATAACAGGATTTTACAGTACAGGGAAGCCCACTGACTCCTGGGAAATGATGAGTCACATCTCCCAGCAGGCCAGGTGAAGCAGGAAGTGAAAAAGAGCCTAGGACCAAATAGTGGCAGAATACAGGGACCACCTAGCAACAAGCGACTTAAGGTGAGTATACTTTTTATAGGTCTATATAGGCAAAGGACTTGAATGATGTAAAAAATAATTTCTGGGTGAAACTCTGCTTTAAGTAGTCAGTAGACCACTCTGAAATATTGGATGACTCCCTAGTTTCCCCAGTGACTTGAGAAATCTGCCATTGGAATCTTTCTACTTACAAAGGACAACCTTTTCATGTCTCCTATTCACCATTAGAAAGAATGTATAATGCCAGGCACAGTTTCAAGAAGTTGTCTATCCAGGGAAAACGAGGGCTGTGACTTTATTAACAATAGATCTGACAACACAAGAACGTGACAAGGATATACATGGCCTCATATACTGCCTGTGCAATTTACTGTAATTCTATGGTAACAAATTAAAGAATACTGCATAGAGTTTTTATACCACAAAACTGTCTGAGATAATACAAATACTATTAGCCTCAATGTTCTCTGACTCAGAAGTAAAATGAATTTTCACTTTAACTAGTAAGTAAAGCACCGGGGATACAATCATTTGCAATACCTCAGTTAAATCCCCAAAACTAATAAGATCAATATCCTTCCCGGCAGTCACCGGGAAGCAGTTCAAGAAGAATGGAAAAAGTTAGTCATGACAGAACATTAAAATGCGCACTAAACGCTTACTCACAAAATTAACAGGAAACACTCGGTATCTGCATTGTGTTAGATTAGCCTCTGAACTTCAAAAAGAAAGTGGAAAAAAAGACACTTTTCTGTTCCTACAATAAACTTGTGAAAAAAATGTCAGCATCTGCTAGTAATCTTTTCTATATCAAAACGGTTATGCTAGATATACACATTTACTGATATCTACACACACAAAAATGTCTGGATTTATAAAAAATATTAAATATATATATTAAAAATGTATAATGGTGACTAGTTTACCACCATGAGTTTAAGTGCCATTTCACACTGGAGCGGCTTCAAAGTCACCCAATTCTCATCCGACTTTGAAACCGTCCCAGTACAGCAGGACTTGCAAACGACTTCTGTATAGAAGTCAATGCAAGTCGCTCTGAAGTTGCCCTCAAAGTATTACAGGAACCTTTTTCTCAGTCGCTCCTATTAGAACGGTTCCATTGTACTGCATGAAGCACGACTTGTTAGGCCAGTGTTTTTCAACTCCAGTCCTCAAGGCACACCAACAGGTCATGTTTTCAGGATTTCCCTCAGATGAAACAGCTGTGGTAATTAGTAAGGCAGTGAAACTGATCAAATCACCTGTGCAAACTCATGGAAATCCTGAAAACATGACCTGTTGGTGTGCCTTGAGGACTGGAGTTGAAAAACACTGTGTTAGGCAACTAGGTCACCTGACAAGTCACCCCAGTGTGAACCGACATTAAAAGAATCTTAAATGAGAAATCTATGAGAAATAATTTATTAAGCAACTTTCATGCCGGTCTTCTGTTTTTCTAAAGTGCCCAGATTCTACATGCCAGTTCTGCGTACAAACTCCAGTCTATTACATTTGAGAAAGTACAGAGCAGCAAAAATACTCAAGGATGGTAGGATTATGGTTGCACATCCAACTACCAGTGTTACCAACCTGCAGTATTTTTACTGGCAGCCAGTAAGAAAAGACACCTTCTCCTGCCAGTAAGAGGAAAAGTTTGCCATTAAAAAATATGGCTGACACTCAGGCTTGGAACAGCACATGCATTGTACCTGAGCCGGCTATGTCTATCCGAGTGCCTGCTGTAGTGTGTTCAGGTGGCGCCGGTGGGGGGCAGGTCTGGCGGAGGTAGCGCCTGGGTGTGTCATGTGATGTCATAATGCAAGGAAGCAGAGTGGAGCGGCCGAAGCCTCATGTGTGGGTCTATGGGTCAGGAGCAAGGCAAGCCAGGAGCGGGATTGTCAGTGCTGTTTGGATTGGAGAGGACTGAAGGGAACACCTGGCATGGAGAGAGACGGTCACTGTGACTTAGGAGGGGATGTGCCGTGTCAGTGAGGTGTCATCATCATCTGTATTGCTGCACACTGCTGTCAGTGTCACTGTGAGAGTCAATTTCATGCATGTGCCACCCATTCTAATATCTTGTAGTCCTAAGTCCTGTCTCTGAGATACTTACAATGTCAAAAATAAAATAAATATGTTTTTTGCCTTAATATCTACCTTAAATCACATTGCTAATTACAGATTATACTCGTTTGTAGCCCAAATACTTAAATTTGCACTTAAAACTGTAGTTTTGTAATGTTTGGAATATGCCAGTAAAAACTTGGCTGTGCCAGTAACTTTTGGGTGTTGTATCAGTAAATTCCAGTCTGGTAGATTGGCAACACTGCCAACTGCCCATGTCACAGAAATATAGCTGGGGGATCCAAGCCCAGGTTTTGGCACAGAAGAGTCTGTATTGGCAAGAAGCCCTGGTGTGCGGGGAGGTCTCAGTGAGCTGGTTCCAGCAAAGGACCGTACGTACTTGTTCACACCAATCTGCCATGACTCAACACATGGGCATAAAGAAATTGCACGGTGTCTGCATGTCAGAAACACGCTGTTTTTTTTATCTTAATGCATTCTATGCATCAAGATAAAAAACATTTTGTATGTAGCAGCCCCCCTCCCAGCACCTCCTAATTACTTACCTGAGCCCCATCTCTCTCCAGCGATGTCCACGAGTGTCTAAGCCGTCCGGGACACTCCTCCTGAATGGCGGAGACATGGCAGTGGCGCCATTGGCTCCCACGGCTGTCAAAGTCAGTCAGCCAATCAGGGAGAGAGGGGTCGGGCTGGAGCTCTGTGTCTGAATGGATACACAGAGCTCTGACTCAGCTCGGGTGCCCCCATAGGAAGCTGCTGGCTGTGGGGGCACTTGATAGGGGGGAGGAGCAAGGATCAGCAAAGAGGGACCCGAGAAGAGGAGGATCTGGGCTGCTCTGTGCAAAACCAACTACACAGAGGAGGCAAATATAACATGTTTATTTTTTAAACATAAAAAGACTTTACAATAACTTTTACCGCTTGTAGAACAGCCACCGCAGTTTCACTTTGGCAGGTTGGCACGGCTGCGCAAATCGCCGCCATTGTATGTCGGCCGCTTTAAGAGCTATAGGGGGCGCGCACGACACTGGAGCCGATGAGTCATTGTACGTCGGCCACTTTAAGAGCTATAGGGGGTGCGGGCGACACTGGAGCTGATGCGTTTGGCCAGCGGCCGCGATTTCTGCTGGCTACCTGCGATCGCTCCACAGAGAGACAGAACGGAGATCTGTCAATGTAAACAGACAGATCTCAGTTCTGTCAGGGAAGTAGAGAGAGATCTGCTGTTCCAAGTAATCCAGAACAGAGGTCTCGCTCTACCCCCAGTCAGTCAGCGGGCGTGGGGGATATCGAGAATTTCACCGGCTGCATGTTACTGAGTAGCCGAGGTCACAGCACGCGCGGGGGATATCGAGAATTTCGCCGGCTGTATGTTACCGCCGCTAAACGCGTCGGCACGGTTGGACGGTTTCACTTTGACGCCACCGACAAGATGTTCGCCATTTTCAATAACATTTCAGAAAAATACAAATTTTTTATTTGTACAATATA
>BLSH010535871.1:133416-167386 GCA_018402905.1 Glandirana rugosa
GGGGGGGGGGGGGGGGGGGGCGAGGCTGGCAGGGAGGGAGGAGGAAACCATCTCTATGGACGGCACAGACCAGGGGCTCGAGATCCCCTCTGCCCACTACAGCCAAGCAGGCAGATATAGTAATCCCTACTCGGCTTGGAGAACTACAAGTGGGCAGTTACAAGACTATGGGCTGGGAGTACAGGAGAAATATCAGCCAGCTGTCTCACAAACAGGAAATCACTGGGCAATATTGGTTTTTCAGCAAGTTCAGCAGGCTATTGAAGAGGAACTGAAGGTAGGAGATAAGGAACAAGGACATGGAAAAAAAGTTCTGCTTTAAAGAGGAGTTCTGCCTGCTGTAGCTGCCGACTTTTAATATTAGGACACATACCTGTCCAGGGTTGCCACGATGTCGGCACCCCAGCCGATTTTCAGGTTGGTTCTCGGGTGCTGCCGCCGCCGCCATTCATGGTAAGGGAAACCGGCAGATAAGCGTTTACATTCCTTCTGTGCTCAGTTGCTCAAGAGCTGGGGGAGGAGAAGCAGAAGTACACTGAGCTTCCCAGTGAATGGCTGTGCAGGAGGGGTGTGTCAGGACAAGTCAGATTATTGGAGGAGAGCAGGCTGAGTTCTCAGCACACCTAGAGAACTGACCACAGTGTGCTCTCCTGCTTAGTGTGGACAGTTTTTAATAGGAAAGCAGAGGGACTGGCAGGAACACCAGGGATTTCACATAAAGGAAGCAATACAAAGAGAACAGGATACTTTCTCATACAAGTACAGGCGTTACCCGGGTTACAAACAAGATAGGGACTGTAGGTTTGTTCACAAGTTGAATTTGTTTTGTAAGTCAGAACAGGTCCATTTTTTAAGTGTAGCTTCAGTCAAAAAAACAATTTTTAAGCATTTTGGATAGCATAGGGAAGGGGTAACACCCCTGTAATGTTTGTTTTGCTGTCTATGTTTCTGTTCAGAAGATTTCACCTCACTTCCTGTCCCAATGATAATTGGATTTTGAAAATTTTGGGTTGTTGTGAAAACAAGGATTGGTGATAAAGCATCAGTGGAGACAACTTTTTCCCATAATAACTCTTACAGGAGTGAATTTCCCTTCCTAGGGGGAGATTTCCTCTCACTTCCTGTTGTCTCCCTCAGTTTGTAAGTAGGAATCGTTTGTAAGTCGAAAGTTTGTAACTAGGGGACCGCCTTTACATGGTATAGCAGGCATATCAGGCATATGACATGTTGGCGTGACAAACACTACGTTTTAAGCAGATTTGATTAATCTTCCATGGGTTTCTTACAATAGGTATCCTAGTTGTGATACCAGTATATAGAATTTCTTTGCTTTGGATTATTTTAGGGTGATTGCAAACCTAAGCCAAGGGGTTTCATTTCTTCTTCTATAATGTCCATAATAAAATAAAAAAGGGAAATTGGGTGACAAGAGTGAGATCTTTATGAATGGCTGTGGTAGGCTGTAACCACGGTATATTGTTGTGTAGGGAACGTATTTTGTTTTACAGGAATGTGTGGTTCTTGGCTCTTCTGTAAGACACACATATTAATCATAAAAGTTGTATGTAACTTGTGAGATTTTACACAACAGTCTTGTGTAGCTCATCTGGCTGCAACAATATTTCAAACATGTGACACTGGTCATGTTTTCTTGTGTAAACATCACAAGGTCCCATATCATGCCATGTACAAGTAAACAGCACAATTGCTTGTCATCTCATGTAGTTCTCAGGAAATACTTCTAAAGCAGGGGTAAACAAAGGGCCCGATGTCAGTGGGAAAAAGCAATGCCCCATTGTTGGTCTCAGCGGGAGGAATTGCGCCTCATTGTAGGTCTCAGTGGGAGGAATTGCGCCTCATTGTTGGTCTCAGTGGGAGGAATTGCGCCTCATTGTTGGTCTCAGTGGGAGGAATTGCGCCTCATTGTTGGTCTCAGTGGGAGGAATTGCGCCTCATTGTTGGTCTCTGTGGGAGGAATTGCGCCCCATTGTTGGTCTCTGTGGGAGGAATTGCGCCCCATTGTTGGTCTCAGTGGGAGGAATTGCACCCCATTGTTGGTCTCAGTGGGAGGAATTACGCCCCATTGTAGGTGTTATTGTGCACCATCGTTGGCGACAGTGGGGGCAATTGTGCACCATCGGTGGTGTCAGTGGGGGCAATTGTGCACCATCGGTGGTGTCAGTGGGGGCAATTGTGCACCATCGGTGGTGTCAGTGGGGGCAATTGCGCCCCAAGGGCCGGATAAAAGCAAGCAAAGGGCCGCATTTGGCACCTGGGCCGCAGTTTGGAGACCACGGCTATAAGGCATCTAAAGCAAAAAAGGTGTTACTTTACAGGGCCGCCCCCCCGCCCCAAAGCACACTATGGTCCAGGAGGGGGGGGGGCTCGCTCGCCCCACCCCTTTTCCTGGCCTGCCAGGCTGCATGCTCACTTAAGGGTTTGGTATGGAATTTGGGGGGGGGGCCACGCCTTTTTTTTTGGCATGAGGGGTTCCCCGTAAAATCCATATCAGACCGAAGGGTCTGGTACCTCTTGGGGGGGAACCCAACGCAAATTTTTTTTCAATTTTTGCGGGGTTTCCCCTTCACGATCCTCAGCACGCAAGTCGTGCTGCAAGTCGGATCATCATGATCCGACTTCTGGTGCGGCTTCTATTCAAATCAATGGGCTCCCATAGGGAACCATTGATTTTGAATAGAGGCAGAGAAACGCCTGACGAGGCTTAACGTTGTGTATACGTTAAGCCGCGTTTTTGAGCTTTTACCAGCATCAAAATAGCTCTAGCTCTGCAGCTTCCGAACACGCTGATCCTGCTTTCTATTAACAGCTTAAGAACGCTGACACCACTTCAGTGGACATAATGAGGTCTACTGAAAAATATCACTGAGTTGAGCCTTTTGTTTCATTTAAGTTTGATACACCCAATCTCTAAAGTACCTCTGGTTGTACTCTAGATCAGGCTACCCACTTCTGCCCTATGACTGACAGGCTAATCTGAACATAATTTCACTCTGGTGAAGGCCACATTTGGGTGTTCCAGGTAGGTATCAACTGCTCACATTGTAAGCAATAAAAAAAAGAATGTGTGGTTCTCCTTTTTTCAAACAAAAGAAAGAAAAAAAATCTCACATTCCAAGGCTGGATTTACATTTCTCCATTCCTTTGCATTGCACTGATGCACATTATGTCACTGTAGGGGTTATTTACTAAAACTGGACAGTGCAAAATCTGGTACAGCTCTGCATAGAAGCCAATCAGCTTCCAGGTTATATTCTAAAAACTTACTTGAACAAGCTGAAGTTAGAAGCCGATTGGCTACCATACACAACTGCACCAGTTTTAGTAAACCTCCCTCATATTAACATGTTGCTCAGCCGCACACCCCCGCTCCCTCCTTACTGGCTGTGGCTGACAGCAGAGGGAGCCAATGGCTCCCACTGATATCCCTGAGCCAATGAGCAGAGAGAGAGCTGCTGCTCTCATGCACATTGCTGGATCAAGATCTGGCTCAGGTGAGTATAAAGAAGGTTTTGGGGGAACTACACGCAGAAGGTTTTTTTTACCTCAATACATAGAAGGCATTAAGGTTAAAAAAAAAAAAAAAAAACCCTTCTGCCCTTAGTGCAACTTTAAAGGTAGCCCATTCATTTTGGACAGACTGCCTTAACCACTTGCCGACTGCAGTCTGACGGCGATAGAGTGGCTCGTTATCGTTAGTGGCTCATTATCTGCAATAACTAGTGCGCGCTCACTGTGTCCGGGGGGGGGGGGGCCAGGGAGCGGCGGACCCCCCCCGCAGTTAGAGAAAGGAGGTCCGTGTAAGTAAACACGGATCTCCATTCTCAGAGTGGGAAGAGCGATGATCACAGGCTTCCTCTATATGTAAGCCGTGATCACTCCCTTCCCCCAGCCAGGGCAGCCCACACACAGTTAGAACACGCCCAGGGAATACAGTTAACCCTTAGAGCGCCCCCTGCAGGTTAACTCCTTCACTGCCAATGGCATTTACACAGTAATCAGTGCATTTTTATAGCACTGATCGCTGTATAAATGCCAATGGTCCCAAAAAAGTGTCAAAATGGTCCGACATGTCCGCTGCAATATTGCAGTACCGCTAAAAATCGCAGATTGCCGCCATTACTAGTAAAAAATAAAAAAAAAATAAAAACCCCAGAAGTTAATTCTCATCATCCGTAAACGTGGCAACTTTTGCACAAACCAATCAATAAAACGCTGAATTTGATGTTTTTTACCAAAAATATGAGGAAGAATATAAATCTGCCAAAACCGATGGAAAAAAAAATTTTTTTTATATTTTTTTTTTTTTTGGATTTGTATTTTAGCAAAAAGTAAGAAATTTGGTTTTTTTTTTTCAAAATTGACGCTCTTCTTTTATAGCGGCAATCAGAAATGACGCAGAGGCGATCAAATACCACCAAAAGAAAGCTCTATTTGTCGGGAAAAAAAAGAAAGGACGCAAATTTTGTTTTGGTACAACGTCGCACGACAGCGCAATGGTCAGTTAAAGCGATGCAGTGCCGAATCGCAAAAAGTGCTCTGGTCCTAACATGGGAAATTCTTCCGGGGCTGAAGTGGTTAACAAGCCTAAACTGTACTCTCTAATATATGTACTATCATATTACTACTTAAAGCTGAACTCCAGCCAAAAACAAAATTATTTCACGTGCACACTGTAAAAATAAAGTTCTGCTCCTACCTTTAAAGGGCAGAAGGTGAAACTTGGACAACTTTGTTTTGAGAGAAAAGAAAAGTGAAAGAAAAGCAGAGCTTACAGACAGCTGTGTAAATGACATGGGTATCACGCTGCTGGATCATATACTGCCAGACAGCAGGATTTTGATTTTCTAAGCCAATTTACTACGCAGAATGCATTCCGCTCCGTCCTGCTATGTCTGGAATGGCATCCTTAAGACCAGCATTAAATATGGCTTGTGGTCAGGCTGATGGCCAGACACGAGCTGCCCTCCAGAGAACAAATCTCACACACATTTTTGTTATGCAGTATTTAAAAGCAATGTCATTTTAAAAATGTCTTAACATGATCTGTACTTTCCGAAGAGAGTAGAAAGCGGAAGACTGCAGATATACGCCTAAAACTTATGTAGGAGAATTTGTTTCATCTCTGCGTATCATCTGAGGCTATTCATTTCACTGTGTATAGGTCCGCTGACACCCGCCGCCGCCTGATCCGATCCTGTGTGCCAAAAACAGATGGTGGTCCTATTGCCCATCCGTCCGGCGGATCAGATGTAAATGGACCGTTTCCAGCCGATTGCCCCATAGATAAGAGCGGGACTGTGTCCATGTCTGCTCTGCATAGCGGAGTGGACATGGACCTGTTATCAACCTGCTCAGCGGGGATCAGCGCAGAGATCCCCTCCCGAGCAAGTGGATGCCACTTAGTAGAGGCACCTATGTGAAAAGGGCCTAAGTCTGCCATAATGTGTAAGTATTATTATACAGGATTTATATAGCGCCAACAGTTTGCACAGCGATTTACAATACAAAGGGGGACATTACAATTACAACACAGTTCAATACATAATAGGGGGGCCTTGCTTACAATCTAAAGGGAGGGGGAGGTGGTAAGAAAAGTAACAGATGCAGGGAATGATGGAACAAGGTGCCACAGCTGTCCATGCACCAGTTCTGCATTAACTCCATGCACATTAGCATTTTTCTAAGCTCCTAGAAGCTAAATAGTGTTATCCTATGTGTCCCAGCACAGTACTTTAGGCTCTTAGGCCTCTTACACACGATACTCCTGTTTGAGTATCTACTTTTTCAGATTTTTTTTTTTATATTTCGCTCATATGCATTCACGCAGTTGCACACAAATGTGCGCAATCTTATTCTCACGCTCTTGTTTTGCAGATTGTAATTGGCAATTAGTGCACATTTGTGTGCAATCGCACTTATTTGCGCACGAGTCATAAATTACTGACCAAAAATGCAGATTTTTCTATTTATTTATTTTTTTTTACTGAGGAATGCACAACGCTTGTTTATGCACATTACATGACTTCCATGCCAGGCGACTTTGCCTGTGGCCAATCAGAGAAGGGAAAGGGCTGCCTGGGTAATTTGTGGGGAGTAACTGGGTAAATGCTTTTCTTTTTCTTGTAAAGTTGCTTTAATATAGATATGGGATCCGACTTGCAGGCGACGTCCATTGAATTCTATGGGCACAAGTCGGATAGAAGTCGCCTTGAAGTAGTACAGGCAATGCTGTATCTTGGCCTAGGCCAACAAGGCCCAGGCCTAGGGCAGCACTTTGCAGGGGGGCAGCACGAAAAGAGTCCCTGTCGGCTTGCACTACACTTTTAGTGTAGCACCAGTCTTGTGGGGCGGGCTGGGAGACAAACCGGTGTGGTACCCCCATAAAGCACTGGCAGGGCCGCCATCAGGGGGGGCAGCCCACACATATGCAGGGGACCCGGGGATACCAAGGGACCCAAGAGGCGGCCCCAACCAATGAGTTGTTGTGCTGCCCCATAGCCAAACAGGAAGTGTAAGGAAATCTCTTAAGGGATCCATTGCCCCCCCCCATCCCCACCCCACCCCAAGGCCCTTTCCCCACTGGAACATTTCAGGGTGGGTCTTAAACAGGAAGGGGTGTGGCCTTGACCAGAAGGGGTGGTTCATATTTAAATTAGGGGGGTGCATGAGTTTACACCGCTGAGTCCAGGAACCTTTTTTGAAGTCGGAGCGACTTCAGTAGTGTACATTAAGACGGCTCCTATTCATTTCAATGGGATTTCTTATATCGGGCGACACAAGTCGCTGTAGTGTGAACCAAGCCTAATAAAATGGTCCTAAAATGCTACTAGCAGCTGGGGCAAAAATGCTATTATCAGCATTTTTTTCTAGCTTTTTTTGAGCTTATGAAAAACTCTAGTGTGCATAGAGCCTTAGAAAAAAAAAATTGCACTAAGTGACCTGGAGCATGCAGAAGAGTGGATTATAGCCAAAGACAGCCAACTAGAATTAAAAATTCAGCAATGGCAGACGCAGTCGTTCGATCTCTACAGGTTTGCTATTAAAACTAGACAGGTAAATTTAGCTTCTACATAATATGACTATCCAAATAAGCAACTGCTTAATGAACTCTGCCAGCAGAGAAGTTAAATATTACCTTATGCTGCAAGGATCAGGAGTACAGTATACTGAACCCAGCCAAAAGCAGAATAGATTTCGCAGAGCAATGCAATCCAGGATCAGATGTGTGGGTATAGCAGGGTGGGCTATGGGTTAATCATTCACAACTTGCTGACATTCATTTTTCAAGTCCCTGAGAAATACATATAAATGTAATTCGGGTTTATAGCCACTTGGTTACTTCTTTTGCTGTGAACCCATTTTTTTTCTAAAAAGGCCACAATGGAAGTTAAAATGTGCAAAAACAATGCGCAACGAGAAGATAAATAAAAGCGGTGTAACAACAACATCTCGGTCTTCTAATATGATCGACATTAAAGTCCACAGTGGAAACAGTGCACTCCATCTAGTCAACATCAGCTTACGGGAAGTTTCCACTGCAGTGTTGGCATTCTGGAGTCTGCACAAAGTGTGACTAGTAGAACAGGCTGGAAAAGTTATTTAGTGCTGCAAAGAATAGATTAACAGCAACCCGCAAAACAGATTACCATACAACACCACTAACCAAGGTCATAAAGCCAGGTGAACCAAAAGTCCCAGAATGCCCTGACATATTCAGGCAGGGTATTAAACAATGTATGGTAAAACTTTTTTTTTTTTTGGATAGAATTTGGAATAATTAGAACTCCTCTGAAGTCTTTAGTCCTTCGTGTGTGGCAGTTGGGGAGATTCAGCCTCCCTTTTGGTCCTAGCAGGAGGATAAAAATTAATGATTTAAAAAAAATATGTTTTTTTCATTTAAAATCAGATTTTTTTTTGATTTTTATTAAAATTTATTCTAATAAAATGCTTTTGGAGTAAAAAAAAATATATTGTTTTCTATTTAGGATACATTAATAATTCAGTTTATTCAGCATGAAATGGAGCTTAGTTATGTAGCATTAGGCTGTGCATTCTGCAATATTTTCATTTTTGGGAAACTCATTCAATGAATCCAAGCTCTGCAAGCTAAGATAACGTGCACTGCATTGACATTGATGCATTCATACAATTTCACAGTAACCATGAGATAAAATAAAGTTCAGGAATATTCCTTTATCCCATGGTTTTGTAAATCTTTGTACACTACAAACTGTATGATGAATCAGTTCTGATATTGCTGTTTTACTAACCTGACAGCTTATTATTCTAAATAGGAAACCTTCATTTTGTTTGCAAATATTAAAGGTTCTAACTACCAGAAAGAATAAGTCCTTACATTTAAAGAGCACCTGTCATTTCAGATCCATTATGGCAGCGCCTGTTAGCGGGCATCCACTCACCTGCTGCCGCCACGTCCCTCACGTTGTTGTGTCACTGCCACATCACCAGCTGTCCCATTAACCACTTCCTTACTGGGCACTTAAACCCCCCTCCTGCCCAGACCAATTTTCAGTTTTCAGCGCTGTCACTCTTTGAATGACAATTGTGCGGTCATGCGACGTTGTACCCAAACAAACTTGGCGTCCTTTTTTTCCCACAAATAGAGCTTTCTTTTGGTGGTATTTTGCGCCATAAAAACAAAAAAGAAGCGACAATTTTGAAAAAAAGAACAATATTTTTTACTTTTTGTTATAATAAATATCCAAAAATAAAATCGGCGTATATTGATTGGGTTGCGCAAAAGTTATAGCGTTTACAAACTATGGACATTGGTTTATGGCGTTTTTATTCATTTTTATTTTTTTTACCGGGACTGCGATATTGCGGCGGACATGTCTGACGTGTTTGACACTTTTTTGGGACCAATGACATTTATACAGCGATCAGAAATGTAAATATCCACTGATTACTGTGTAAATGTCATTGGCAGTGAAGGTGTTAACCTGCAGGGGGCAGTGAAGGGGTTAACTATGTTCCCTGGGTGTGTTCTAGCTGTGGGGGGGGTTGGCAGGGGCATGACAGATCTAACTGATCCCAGTGACAGGGATCAGTAGATCTGTCATGCCCCCCTCACAGAACGGGGAACCGCGGTGTTTACATCAGCGGTTCCCCGTTCCGGCTCACTGGAAGGAGATCGCAGGTCTCCGGCGGACAACGGGTCCGCCCGACCCACGTGCAGGCTCCCGCAGCGTGCGGTGGCACGTGTGCGCGCCACTCACGCCCGCAGGAGCGCGCCCAGCATGAGCCAAATGGGAGGACGTCTATAGAAGCCTGCCTTTTACTTACACAAAGCCACAGGTTTTCATTGTGCACCATTACAACCTTCTAGCTGCCAGAGACCAATGGCATCATCAGTTGATAAAGAGGATGTCAGTCACCTGCATGGCATCCTTGTTTGACCCTCCCCTGCCCCTCTCCATCAGCGTTGGGGGTCACATTAGTTGAGTGATGGAGAAAAACTGAGGGAGAAGAGAAACATTGGAATACAAGTCAGTAGCAGTTTTCAGAAGTGTATTTGCTTTGAAAAAATAAATCACCTCTAACATTGGGTGTCCTACTTGTGTGGATGTTGCTGCATTATGTAAAACTATTAGAAGGGTTTTTACATTTTAGAATGGGGTACCTCAAGACTGTGCATAACATTTTTAAAGGGTGCCTTCAGATTGTGCATAATGTTTAAAGGGTGCCTTCAGATTGTCCATAATGTTTAAAGGGTGCCTTCAGATTGTCCATAATGTTTAAAAGGTGCCTTGACTGACAAAAGGTCGAGAAGCACTGCTCTATAGCATGATACATGCAGCAAGGTGGCACTGCAGCCATACACACAACTGGTGCCAGTAAATCCATTCCATCACATAATTAGACTGCTCATAGAGATAAGCCAAAGTCTGCAGGCTCTTATCTTTAGATGCTTGATATAACAGTGTTAAAATGAGACTAAGTGACATTAAACAATATCCTTATTCTCCAAAAATAAAATAATCTGTATACATCCACCATTGTGCAGATGTGCCAAAAACATGCAAATAAGCAATTGAAAACACTCAAGTGTAAGGCCTCATACACACGGACGTTTCTTAAAAAATAAACAAAACGTTGGGCTCGACGTTAAGGGGAAAAAATTTAAAAAAAATAAAAAAATAAAAATATCGGCGTTATGCATCAGCATTAGTGAGCGTCTGCATCAATAGGAGTTTTAAAAAAAAAAACCATCCCTCTGCAATTTTTCAACCTAAAAATGTCGGCGTCAAAAAACGCCGGTTAACGCCGGTATGGCGTTAGTGAGCGTTTTGCGGCGTCTGCGTCCAAAAACTCCAAAACGTTACAGCCTCAGAACGCGCTGGCCGTGGGTTCCTATTTCAGCTCACTAACGCCGACGCCATCTACAGCTCAAAAACGTCAGCGTTTTTATGGGGCCATTGACTAACATGGAAAGCGGCAAAAAACGCCAGAAAAAGCTGGCATCAAAAAATGTCCGTGTGTATGAGGCCTAAATGTAGTTTAAAACTGGACTGGTGTCTGTGCTGTATAAATGTAAAAGTCATTGTTTACTTTTATTTCCTTTACTTTATTGAGATATCACAAATGACATTTCATTCCTTGCTATGTGTGGAGACCAACAGTGACATGATGTTGGATTTGGTACATTGTGGAAAAGATCCACTGAAGCTCATCTCAAGGCAGCGTCGTGGTATAATAAGGGTTCATAGAAAACAATTACTTTTTTTCATGGAAAAAAACAAAACAATTACTTTCTATATACCCTAGTAGGGAGCCAGAGTTGGTCACCACACAGGCCATATGCCCTGAACATGGGGGGGGGGGGCACGGTGGTTTGTCCCCACCCCGGCAATGCACTGTGTCACTATTTTGATGAGCACAAGGGCAATCTCCCCAACAACCCTGCCTTGGTGGTTGTGAGGGTCTGTGAATAGCTGACTTATTCAAATGTGTGAGGAATCCTGGGAGAGACAGCATGGCCTCCACAGAACCCTGACCTCAACATCCCTGCCTTGGTGGTTGTGGGGGTCTACGGGCAGCTGGCTTATTGGAATGTGTGAGAGGAATCCTGGGAGAGACAGCATGGCCTCCACAGAACCCTGACCTCAACATCCCTGCCTTGGTGGTTGTGAGGGTCTATGGGCAGCTGGCTTATTGGAATGTGTGAGAGGAATCCTGGGAGAGACAGCATGGCCTCCACAGAACCCTGACCTCAACATCCCTGCCTTGGTCTGGGATAACAAGAGACAAAAGCAACCGTGGTTAGCGCTTCTAAAATGTTTGGAACTTCCTGTTGAGTTCCTTTAATCAAAAAAAAGTTGCTCTTTGTAGTTGGAAAGCAAGAAATCAAAAAAAAAAAAACTGGGTCAAGGGTGCAACTTGCTTCCGCAGACTCTTCCTCCAGTTCCATGTCCATACTGAAGTAAGGCTTTTGGTTAGAGAGCTGGGAGGAAGGGTCATTGGGACTAGAAGTGCGGTGATCTCGGCACTACTATTTCATTGAGAACTACTACTGCAGCGGTAAATGGGAAATCTAGCCCATTCATTCATAGACCTCTATGAATGAATGACAACAGCTGCGGGGAAAAGAACCCTATATATGGGTGTAACATGGTACAAAAGGTGGAGTGCCTTTAAAGACAAAGGCTGAACATGTCAAATATTAATGGGATTTAAAAGTGATTGTAAAGTCTTGTTTCTTTTTAGTTAAAAATAATAAACATGTCATACTTAGCTGCTCTGTGCAGTTGGTTTTTCACAGAGCAGCCCAGATCCTCCTCTTCTCGGGTCCCTCCTTGGCTCTCCTGGCCCCTTCTTCTTTGGCTCTCCGGGCTTGCTATGGGGGCACCCAAGCCGAGCCACAGCTCCCTGTGTCCATTCAGACACAGAGCCTCAACCTAGCCCCGCCCCCTTTCTCTCCTCATTGGCTGACTGACTTTGATTGACAGCAGCGGGAGCCAATGGCGCCACGCTGCTGTCTCCACCAATAAGGAGGGAAGTCCTGGGCAGCCCAGACATTCCTGCAACATCGCTGGATCTAGATGGACCTCAGGTAATTATTAGAGTGGCTGCTGCACACAGAAGGCTTTTTATCTTAATGCATAGAATGCATTAAGATAAAAGACCTTTTGCCTTTACAATCACTACGTTTTTGTGCACGTTGTAGGTGGTTAAGTGATACATAAAAACTATTGCATTATTATTTTTTCCATTCATTACAAGCAAAGGTGTGTTTTTCCTTACAATAATAATATAAGGTAGTAAAACGAATGTTTTAGCCTACATCTAGACTATGAAGTCTGTTCAGGGAAGCTTAGGTCATGTTCTTCTCCCACTGTACAGAGCTGCACCTACAACAAATGGAACCCAGCTGTTCGCCTAGCATTAGGAATAAAGAATAGCGACAGATGCATCAGAGGTCGCCCATCCCATTAAAGGACTCCAACGGAATGCGTATTGTTTACTTTTAGTCAATAGTTTTATCAGACAAGGCAAAGACAGAAAAACACACCTACGTACAGTACAATGTAATTCATCACTTCCCTGGCCAAACACACTCCACAAATTACAATTGTATAAACAAGCTTTTTTTTTACATGTACACCCATCATTTCTCTAATGGTACTGAATTGGCTCAGGGCCGCAGCGCTGTTTTTTACTTGGTTTTGTTTTTGCAAAGATCTTCTCTCCTGTTTCAGTCGGAGGTGTTTGCTGTCACATGGGGAAGATTCTCCAACTCACTTAGGGGCTCATTCACCCCAGTGAGCTGTGATCATGCATATTATGTGCATTCATTCCAAATGGCGCCCCATACGCAGCTTTGTGGTAGTGCACTGCTCTCAGACATTTTTGGTTTATTATGGTGCATTAGGCAGCCCATTCAAACGCATAGGCTGCCTTAGCACAACGCTCATTAACATGTGGGGTATATTATTAGCACTGATCACTATACTAGTGTCACTGGTGATGTCAGTGACAGTTTGCTCGCAGTAATATTGCAATCCCATTATAAGTCACAGATCACCGCTATTAGTAGTATAAAAAATAAATAAAAATTTCAGTATCTATACACCAAAGTTTGTAGATGCTGCAACGTTCACGCAAAGCAATCTATATACACTTATTGGGATTTTTTTTTTACCAAAGACATACAAGACAGGCAGAATATAGTTTGCCCAAAATTATAAAAGAAATTTGATTTTTTTTTTCCATTGAATATGTTTTATAGCAGAAAGTAAAAAACATTAGGGTTTTTTTTTTTTTTTTTCAAACTTTTCAGTCTTTTTTCATTTATATTGCCTATCAAAAAACCCAGTGGTGACCAAATACCACCAAAAGAAATCTCTATATCTGTTAAAACAATGATATAAATTTCATTTGGGTGCAGCGTTGCATGATGGCACAATTAGGTAATCCAGGTAAAGTAGTGCAGTGCTAAATATCAAAAAATGGCCTGGTCATGAAGGGGGTAAAATCTTCTGGAGCTGAAGTGGTTAAAAATCTCTGCGCAAGATCTCTCTTCCTCCAAACACACAGCAACTTGCATTTAGGCCTCATGCACACTGGACGTTTGGCCATCTCTGCTAGATGCCTTTCCTCCTGGCAGCAGCGTTTGGGCAGAAAAACACGCTTGACACTTGTAAATGCGTGTAGTGCATTTTAGACATGTCAAGCTCTTGGGCAAAAAATGTATTTCATTGGCCAGAATAATAATTATTTAGGCCGGGTTCACACTAGCTGCGGCCGTGGCTCACAGCAGGGGTCCGGGGGGTCCTTGTTCTCCATTTCAGGTGCGAAATAGGCCCTGAAACAGAGTCACACAGGGCCCTTTTCCAGTGCGGACCGCGGTCGCCCCCCCCCGGAGCTGTGTGAACCGGCTCCATTGAGAGCCAGCCTCAGTCTGTCATGCAAATTGCGATGGTGATTTTTTTTGGTCCGCAGCAGATTCGGATCGCATCGGTGTTCACGCCAATGCAAACTGATTCCTGTGTGAGTTTGCAGTTCGCACTGCAATATGCAAATTTGGGGGTGTCATTAGCTTTCTATTGACACTCCCCGCAGTTTGCATATGGCAGTGTGAAATGCCTGCGAGTCAGTGGATTCACAGGGTTCCTGCATCGCACCAGTGTGAACCGGCCCTTAAGGAGCAGTATCCTTGACTATAGATTATGGGATTTGTAGTGTACATAGAGCAGTGCACATGACCCCCTCTAACCTGCACCGCTTGTTCTATACAAATGGAAGTGAGGGGGGAAAAGAGGTTTGGGTGCTCAAAGACCTTATTATAAAGAGGCAGAAATGCACATTAAAGTTGGCCACATATTATACAATTTTCTTGTTCAACTTTCTTTAGATTTACCTTCAACTATGTAGTACAAGGGCCTGCCTGATTGCACACAAAATTGAAAGTGTTTAAGTTGGACCTCATATTATATGTTTTTGGTAAATTTAATGAAAAGCTGTAGAAGAAAATTGTATAATGTATGGCCAGCCTTCGATACGATTTAATGAAAAATAGATTACAGCGCCATTAGGTAGTGGATGTGTATGGATTATTTTTGGGGAATAAGGGCTAGTTTACACTAGCTTCAAAACACGGCTTCGGACAGGCTTTGTTAAAGCTCTCTGAACTCCAGTCAAAGCTCCTGTCACTAATAAAATGGTTGGCTTACAGTCCTGTTTACACCTTGCATTGGCTTTGCTTCGCTTCAGCTTTGCGTCAAAAATTATACCCCATGTAGCTTTAGCCAGGCTGCAAAGCCTCTCCAACACCTCCATAGAAGTCTATGACAAAGCTCATTTTAAGCTCGCTTGAAGCACCTACAGCTTTTCAGAGGGTTTAATTCAGCTTTAGCTTCGCTTTGTTTTGGAGAAATTGCAGGTGTGAGATATCAACAAACACACCGGGCATTGGCCATGCAGACCAATTTGATGTAGTGTGCGGCATATGGTCTGAGCACTGACAGGCTTACCCCCCCACCCCTTCAACCTCTGCAGCAATGCTGGCAGCACTCATATGTTTATTTCCTAAAGACAACCCCTGGATATGATGCTGAGCATGTGCACTCAACTTCTTTGGTTGACCATGGCGAAGCCTGTTCTGATTGGAAGCTACAGGAACTCGGTAGAGTCAGGTCCTGGCAGCTGACTGGTACTGGCAGAGGTTGTGTTGTGAACCTAAGCACAGTGGATAGGAGGTTGTTCTCTGGAAACCACAGCTGCACCTGACCCAAGGTCGTATGGGATTGTGTGACGCGCTTCCACCCCATAAACGTCTGGACCCCCCTGGGATTGTGTGACGATACCGGTTTGAAGAGGGAAGACCCCCCCAACCCCTTATATATTCTGGCGTGAATATATCTACTTTATGGTAAGCCTTGATTCCTCTTGTTATTGGATCAACCGGATGAACTTTCATGTCCATACACTGTTCACCACTGATCATCATTTCTTGGAGAAATTCATGGTCACGTCATCAGTGTCACCTTGATATTTTCACAGTGGAAAATTGGACTGTATTATTGGTTTTCACCTTATTGTACATATTTTATATATTACCTGTCTACACTTTTTTGTGGAGCACAGACTTTCAGGACTTTGGTCTTCACATATTTTTTGTCTACATTATCACCACTATTTATTGTTTGCATTTAGTGTTCGCCTCATTTGTGTTGATTCTTGTCGCTTTGAGGGTAGGCATACCTTTTAAGTTCCATTACCTTAATATTCGAGTGGACAGGTGGTGACCTGTCCCTTTGAAATGCGGGTTTAGCGCCATTTTTATATTTACCAGCCTGAATACGATTTAAGTTTGGTCGTAGTATGGCCGCTTCCCCATCTGCATAACTCTCATTCTAAAGCCTTAGCGTGGTTACACTACTTCTATACACTGATTGGAACCTGTCCTGATAAACTGCTGTATGGTCTTGGCCATGGTGCTGCAGCTCAGTTTCAGGGTCTTGGCAATCTTCTTATAGCCTAGGCCATCTTTATGTAGAGCAACAATTCTTTTTTCGGATCCTTAGAGAGAGTTCTTTGCTATGAGGTGCCATGTTGAACTTCCAGTGACCAGTATGAGAGAGTGAGAGCGATAACACCAAATGTAACACACCTGCTCCCCATTCACACCCGAGACCTTGTAACACTAACGAGTCACATGACACCGGGTAGGGAAAATGGCTAATTGGGCCCAACTTGGACATTTCCACTTAGGGGTGTACTCACTTTTGTTGCCAGCAGTTTCGACATTAATGGCTATGTGTCGAGTTATTTTGAGGGGACAGCAAATTTACACTGTTATACAAGCTGTACACTTACTACTTTACATTGTAGCAAAGTGTAATTTCTTCAGTGTTGTCACATGAAAAGATAGAATAAAATATTTACAAAAATGTGAGGGGTGTACTCACTTTTGTGAGATACTGTACATCTGTTTACATTATTCTTTTCAAGTATTTAGGCTGGGTTCACACTAGTATGATGCGATTCGCACTGCATTGCTGTGCACATCACATGCGATGTCTGTGCAATGCACATTCACCAAAATGGTGCAGGACCCTTTTTTTGGTTCGCACTGGAATCGGATCGCATGGGTATTCACACCCATGCAAACCAATTCCAGTACGGTTTCACAGTTCGCATTGCGATCTGCAAACCGATTTGGGGTGTCATTAACTTTACATTGACACCCCCATCGATCCACAGATGTCAGTGCGAACCGCCTGCGATCCAGGTGAAATGCACAAGAATCGCAGGGCTTCCTGCCTCGCCTTAGGCTAGGTTCACACTGCTGCGAACTGTACTGCGAATAGATTGCGTTGCGATAGATTAAATTTGCAAGTCATCTCCAATAACATAGTGTTCTACCAGTGCAGTTCACATTGATGCGTTGCGAATCTAATCCGTGAAGAAAAAGGGTCCTGTGCAAGTTTGATCCGTGTGCGATGCTGTGCGTTGCGAATTCAGCTCCATAGACTACAATAGAACACGGATTGAAAATGCAATCTACCATTCACATCACTGCGATAGCTTCCCCCTCCAACTCCAGCTACAGCTTTGCAGTAGATTCGCACCAACACATGTAGAAATCGCACTTGTGTCTGTAATGAAAAAACTTGCATCGCAATCGTATTCAATTCGCAAAAATTTGCACCGCAGCAGTGTGAACCTAGCCTTAGACCTGACAATTTATATATTGTACATTCACATCAGTCCCTGCCCTCAAGGAGCTTGCAATCTAAGATCCTTATCTCACATGTATACACATACCAGGACCAGTTTAGACAGGAGCCAATTAACCTACCAGGAGGTCTTTGGAGTGTGGAAGGAAACCAGATTACCAGGAGGAAACCCCCCCATAGACACAGGGAGAACATGCAAACTCCATGCAGATATTGTCCTGTCCGGTAAAGGCACAGCTAAACTGAATGACCAAAATGCAGATAGATGTCCAATCTGAATGATAACACTACCTGCATTTATATGCGTTCAGGAATGTTCTCTACCAGTTCACACCAGAGAAACGCAGTCCGGATGCGTTGCAGTTGCTTTTCTGCATGAACCTTTTTGATGCAGTCCAGTGCTTTTCGCTCCCTCTTTTTTCTAAGGCCCCTTTTACAGGGGCTTATTCGTTTTCGGATTCCGTTTTGCGAGCCGATGGATGACAATTCCGTCTCCGATCGAAGAGCGAAAATAGAACTGTCAGAGCCCCGCTCTCCTCTATGGAGATTGGATGACAACAGACCGCCTGTCCGTTTTCATCCAATCCGATTCTACAGACGGGTGGAAAATAGGGTTTCCATCCGTCTGTATTTCACAGACAGGATCGGATCGGAGAGCGGCAGATGTCAGCGGCCATGTTTCTGCTGACATCTGCCGCTCCATAGTGCTGCAGAGAGCGTCCATTCAGGTACGCCTGAAAAAACGGACAGGCGGACCTGAACAGTAAGCCCGTGTGAAAGGGCCCTTAACCTTAAGGCTACTTTCACACTGGGGTGGGCGGTAGCAGTAAATCGGCAGCGGCGATTTACCGCTGTTATAGCGGCGCCATAAGGGGTTAAAAGTGGCGGCGTGCTGCGCTTCCGAGGCTGTGTGTAGTCGCTTCGGAAGCTCTTGCCATTGATTTCAATGGCAGGGGTGGTGGAGGAGCGGTGCATACATCGCTGACCGCACCGTACCAAAGATGCTGCTTACAGGACTTTTTGTAACAACCTGGAAGCAGCGTATCGCCCAGAGTGAAAGCACACAGGCTTTCACACTGGGGTGAAGGGGGGGGGGGGGGGTTCGTGTTTTTCAGGCGCTATTTTACACCCCAGTGTGTAAGTAGCCTAAGGGCCAGTTATGGTGCGTTTTTTATGCTTTCCGGTGCGTTTTTGGTAAGTTCCGGTGCGGTTTTACACTTTCCGTCTTTGATACGTTTTATGGCGTTCCAGTATAGTTCAGTGCAGAAAAAAAATGCAGCATGTTCTACTTTTTTTTCTTGAACTGGAACGCACTGAAACTGACCGCACTGCTGTGAATTATGCCAGTTCACACCACAAAAATGCGTTCCGGATCCGTTTTTTGCTTACAGTTCACACGGCACGCAGTTCCGGAGCGTTTTTGATACGGTTTTGCTATGTTCCAGTACAGTTCTGTGCATAAAAAATTGCAGCATGCTCTACTTTTTTCTTGACCGGAAACCGCGCTGGTGTGAACTAGAGCCATTGGAATACATGGAAAATGCTGTGCATACATTTAGGGCCAGTTCACACCATAGAAACGCAGTCCAGATGCGTTCCGGATGCTTTTCTGCATGTGCGTTTTTGGTCCGTTCCGGTGCATTTTTGATGCAGTCCAGTGCAGTTTTTTCCCCTTTTCTTAGGACCTGTGCATTCCAGTGCGTTTTTGGTGCATGTAGGTGCATTCCAGAGCGTTTTTGGTGCATGTAGGTGCGTTTTTTATGCGTTTTACCGCGTTCCAGTTCATTTCAGTGCATGAAAAATGCAGCATGTTCTACTTTTTTTTTCTGGAGCTGGAACTGACTGCACTGGTGTGAACTATGCCATTGGAAACCATATAACCTACTTATCATGCGTTTTTGATGCAGAATAAAAACGTACTGGACTGCATGTGGTGTGAACTGGCCCTTAGTGCAGAAAAAAAACGGAACTGCATCGGAACTACTTTTTTTGATGTATAAAAAACGCACTGGACCGCATGTGGTGTGAACTGACCCTAAAATACAAATAAACACAGGTTGACATTGCACATGTGAATGAGGTCTAAGTCAAAACCAGATAGTCCACAATGAGGACACTGAAATAGAACAAGCCCTGGAACTCCTGAACTCATCAAACAGGTCTGCGGAGGGTGTATGATGGGGTGTGTAGTGCTGCAGATCAGATTGATTATTTAATGGAATGAGGTTCTTTATTACCATTCTTATATTATGCTTTTATGATTCAATAAACCATGGGGTGGACTAGAATGTGCTCCCGTCACCAGATAAAGCTGAGTAATGCTATGCTGCCCACAAAACAGATTACTAAGAACGCACACAATGCTAACAACTGGAACAATAGAGTATACAATTAGGAAAACCTAAATCAAACATGTCACATAAAACCTAAACAAAATAAAGGGAAGAGAACAGATTGGCTACAAATAGTGCGGCGTGTTTACATTACTGCACATGGCCTACCATGGGAAAGCCTGAGAGCCCCAGACCCAGCAACATGACCAGCATGGCTCAGCCACACTCAGGGGCCTATTCACACCGGCCGCTATATAGTAGTGGATTTCATGGCAAACATTACTAATGGTTCAGCCTATTTCAAATACTGCCCTGGGAATTTTTTCATTTTTCCAGATTACTGCTAAAAAGGGAACTTAAAGCCTTCTGCTGCTTTTGCCAAATAAATAAATAAAAAAATTCCAAAAGGAAAAAAAAAATGTATTATTTATTTCCATTACTCTAAGGGTTTTAATCATGTTAATTGAGATTACATTTTATTTTATTATCTTATACCAGAGGTCGCCAAACTTTCTAAGCAAAGGGCTGATTTAATGTATTTTAGGGGGGCCGGACCATGGCCAGTGGGAGTAGAAAATGCCCTGGCATCAGTAGGAGTAAATCATGTTCCAACTTTGGTATTGAGCAAAATATTAGTGCTCCATTGCCAGTGGAAGGAGTAGCTCCCCATCATCGGCGCCAGTGGCAGCAATAGCACCCCATCGTTGGCGCCAGCGGCAGGAATAGCGCTCCATCGTCATGCCAGCGGGAGGAATAGTGGCAACAAACAAAGTGCTGGTTTAATGTACTTTTTAGGGGACCGGACCATGGCCAGTGGGAGTAGAAAATGCCCTGGCATCAGTGGGAGTAAATAATGTTCCAACATTGGTACTAAGCAAAATATTAGTGCTCCATTGCCAGTGGAAGGAGTGGCGCCCCATAGTCGGCGCAAGCGGCAGGAATAGCGCCCCATCATCGGCGCCAGCGGCAGGAATAGCGCCCCATCGTCATGTCAGCAGGAGGAATAGTGGCAACAAACAAAGTGCTGGTATAATGTACTTTAGGGGGGCCGGACCATGGCCAGTGGGAGTAGAAAATGCCCTGGCATCAGTGGGAGTAAATAATGTTCCAACTTTGGTATTGAGCAAAATATTAGTGCTCCATTGCCAGTGGAAGGAGTAGCGGCCCATCATCGGTGCAAGTGGCAGCAATAGCGATCCATTATTGGCGCCAGCGGCAGGAATAGCGCCCAACTGGTGTCAGTGCAGAAATGATTGCCCCATTGTTGATGTCAGTGGGAGGAATAGTGTCCCAAGGGCCAGATAAGGGTATGCAAAGAGCTGCTTTCAGCCTCCAGGTCGCAGTTTGGAGACCACTGTATTTTACTTTAAGCAATTTGTTTTCTATTATTGATTAAAAACTACTAATAGTATGTGGTTAAACTATTAGTAATTTAAATAATATTAACTCGATTAAAAATTATAAATCATTAATAGTATATTATGAATAATCATACTACTACTTCTAATTATTATATTACATTTCATTATAAATGATGATAAAGGACTTCCTTTTTTTTCCCCCCAGTTTCGCCTTTCTGTCTGGACAATTGTTTAAGTTCTTTATTTCACAACAAGAATAGCAGCAACTGGTAGGGCTGTCACAATGTGTGAGGTCACTTGACTGTCACACCGCAGACCCATGTCCTATATGGTAACACATTACCGGTACAGTCATCAGAACAATGGCAGGGGGCTACAAGGGGTTTACCGTGCATCATCCACAGATAACTGCCAATAATAAAGCAGACCCAGGGGGATCATTTCTGAGTCTTTAGCAAAGGCTCAGAATCCACCTTCCTAAACCCCTCGAGTGATCAGAAGGTGGCCCAGATGGCACAATCCCTCCTGATAAGATCTACACATCACAAAGTTCCCCAGAATGACACAGAGGCCACAACTGTAGACAAGTCACCATGTGCAGCACAACACATCACACACAATGTGCTCACCCTATGCCAGCAGCATGCTCTACACACATCTATAGAGGGGTTCACAGTCATCTATAGGAGGAGGGGGACCACACACGCCTATAGGAGGGGATCACACACACTCATCTATAGGAGGAGGAAAATCAAACTCATCTATGTGGGGGGGGGATCAGACTCATCAGAGATCTATAGATGGGATTACCTACCAATAGAGGATCCCACCGACCAATAGAGGATCCCACGGACCAATAGAGGATCCCACGGACCAATAGAGGATCCCACCGACCAATAGAGGATCCCACCGACCAATAGAGGATCCCACCGACCAATAGAGGATCCCACCGACCAATAGAGGATCCCACCGACCAATAGAGGATCCCACCGATCTATAGAGGATCCCACTCATTAATAAAGGATCACACTGATCTATAGATGATCCCACTCATTAATAAAGGATCACACTGCTCTATAGATGATCCCACTCATTAATAAAGGATCACACTGATCTATAGAGGATCACACTGATCTATAGAGGATCACACTGATCTATAGAGGATCACACTGATCTATAGAGGATCACACTGATCTATAGAGGATCACACTCATCAATAGAGGATCACACTCATCAATAGAGGATCACACTCATCAATAGAGGATCACACTCATCAATAAAGGATCACACTGATTAATAAAGGATCACACTGATCTATAGAGGATCACACTGATTAATAAAGGATCACACCGATCTATAGAGGATCACACTGATCTATAGAGGATCACACTCATCAATAAAGGATCACACTGATCTATAGAGGATCACACTGACAACGCACACTCATTGTTTTCTTTAGCACTGATCCACAATCAAAACATGGCAAAGATCAGAAAACTCCCGTACTCCTAATGCATCCTCTCCTTAATGAAAAATCAATGATCCCAGGCAAAACACAAAGAGGCTTGTCCTTTAGCTGATGTCTTGATGAATGATGAACTTGCTACGCATGGTATGAAGGAGATGTGGCATGTGCTGTGAAAGTTGCAGCCAGACATACCTTGCCTGCAGCCAGCGCCCTTCCCTTGGATGCCTGTCCTCCTCCTTAGTCCAGTGTCAGCATGGAGGGTGCTTGTATTGGGGCTGCACCCTGGGGTGTCTGCTGTGCCTGGACAGCTCTCAGCCCCTCTCTGCCTCTCACTAACCTCTTACAGCTCACAGTGGAGAGGGGTGGAGAGGGAAGTTCTTAGCCCACACCAAGCCCCTCCTCTGATCATCACACAGGCAGCTTGTAGTGCTTCCCATGCTCTGCCTGTTTTGTTTGTAGAGATGGACTGGAACTAATTTAGTTCCCCTGTAATCTGTACATACACATGCTTTCATCTGATCAGAGCCTGGGAGAGCCACAATCCAAGCTCAAGGGCTCACAAATGTTACTTTTGTTAATGTGTAGCCAGATTCTATGAAGGGCACAGGACAGAAAAACACGCTGCGTTTAGATGCGCCCTGAGCATAGATTTGTACGCATCTAAACGCAGACTGTGTGCCCATGCGCCCAGCTATGCCTATCTGCGATAATGTGCGCCGCGTTCAGCTATGCAGAAAAAAAGCAAAGAACCTCTGCGCCCCGGGCTGCACAGATCTGCAGATTTTTACATACAAATGCACCTAAACACATCTAAACATGTACACACTTACATGCCTAGCTATTCAGGTAAATGAAAAAGAATTGTACACATGTAAAACGCATGTATTTTCTGCAGGATCTTCTGCCAGCTGAACCTACGTTCATGCAAAAAATACACACATGCCCCTGTGAATGGATCCTAAAATTGTGCACTGCTGGTCCATCCATAAAAGTGGTTCTAAAGTCTTAGGCTGGGTTCACACCAGCTGGCTCACAGCAGGGGGCACGGTGCATCGCTGTTCTCCATTTCAGGTGCAAATCAGGTCCGGATTTTTGGCTGAATTTGGACCTGAAATGGACCAGAAGACGCACAGGACCCTTCTGCAATTCGGACCGCAGCCCCCCAAAGGTGTGTGGCTCCATAGAGAGAAGGTCACACTCTCCTGTCATGTAAATTGGATGCAGTGAAACCCACATCCAATTCGCATCAGTGTGAACCCAGCCTTAAAGTGATTGGCAAGTCTTGTTTTTTTTTAAAGTGGCCCAGCTTCTGGCTCCTCCACTTCATCGGGTGCCCCCTCGGAGAGCTGCTTTCCATTGGAGCACTTGTGCGGGCATGAACCCGAGTCCTGCTGCTGTTTCCATTGACACAGACAGCTCCGCCCCCCCCCCCCCTCGGCTCCCGCATCACTGGATTTGATTGACAGCAGTGGGAGCCAAAGGCAATGAGGACCCGAGACAGCGGCTGGAGCTGCTAGGCTCATCCTTATCACTGGAACAATTACGTTCATGTAAGTAAAAGGGGGGCTCTGCGGGGTTGCTGCACTACAGAAGGGTTCTCACTTTAATGCATGGAATGCATTAAGGTGAAAAACCTTGAGGGTTTACAATCCCTTTAAATAAAAAACATGTTATATTTACCTGCTCTGTGCAGTTGGTTTTGCACAGAGTAGCCTTGATCCCCCTCTTCTTGGGTTCCTCTTTGGCGCTCCTGGCCCCTCCCTTCTGTTGAGTGCCCCCACAGCAAGTATTAGGGGGTGCTGGGGAGGCTGCTGCACAACAGAAGGCTTTTTATCTTAATGCATAGAATGCATTAAAATAAAAAACCTTCTGCCTTTACAACTCCTTTAAAGTAGAACTAAAGGCAAAACTTTTTTTTTCATTTTGGATAGAGTAAAGGCTCATACACACTATAAGAAAATCGGGTAAACATTTTCGTCCGAGGAACAATCATACAATTTTGTGATAGTGTGTACACAACTTTCGACAGCCAATTACAACTTTCTGGAGGAGCAAACTCCAAAAGTTTCTCATACGGGAACAGAACGAATGATTTTCGTTTAACGTGTATCGTTTACGTACGATTTTTCGTACAAGAAAAATCAGAAATGAAAGACTGCACATGATCAGATACAATAAACAACAAAAAAAAAAGCCTTTGTCGTATGAGAATTTTCATACATTATTTCCTTCCTTGGTTCCAAATGGCTGTGAAAAAACGAGGAAAATCAGACGATCGTTCGCCCGATTTTCTCATAGTGTGTACCCCGCTTAAGGGAGGGTTATAACCCATGTCAGATTTTTTTTCGCCATCTTTGTCCCATTCCGGAGATTTACCTTCACTTCCTGTCCCATAACCAATCAGGAAGTTAGAGGAAATCCTTACAAATTAGGGGAATTCCTTGGGGACCCCCAGGTCACCAGTCCAGAACTAGTGTCCCCATTGGAAGATTTTTCCCTCTAATACCTTTATGGGGACAACAAAAAAATTGGGATTTTCTTTTACTTTCACTTTTAATGATAATGGTAATTAGGACAAATAGAGAAGGTGAATTTCCTTAACGGGGACACAGGCAGCAATAAAAACTGACAGGTGTTCTAATCCCTTTCCCCTCTATCCAAAATTTAAAAAAAAAGTTTTGTCTTTAGTTATGGTGTCCTTTTATAAAACTGTGATCAGCGGTGATCCCACGGATCACGGCTGATCACAGCTCATTTTCAGTTTATAAAGCAGAGATAATCGGGAGAGAAGCTGTTCTTCACCGATTATCTCTGCAAGTGGAGAACTGTCATTCACTGGCATAGAAACGGCCAGTTTATAAAGCGGTGATCTCCGCACTTCACTGGGGATCTCGGTCAGAATTCACCCTCCCCGATTCACCAGCTCAGAGGTGGAGAATTGGGGGGGTGAAGAGGGAATCCCGAGAAAGGAGGAAGATTAGAGACTTCCCCCTGCCTCGTTCAGACCCCCCAACACAGTAGCCATGTCCCCCTGCCCTGTATATGTGTATATATGCATATACATGTATATGATGTATGTGTATATATACGTGTATATATAATGTATGTGTATATATATGTATATATAATGTGTGTATGTGCTTATATATACATATATAGTGTAGGGGGACTAATAATTGTATTTACTGTTTGGGCGGGCTCCTCCGAGAATGTCCATTACTGAGCAGTGATAATTTATCACTGCTTAATAAATGGACATCTCTGAGTTTCTGTGAATTTTGGTGCTGTAATCTCGGAATGTCTCACGAGATTGGGGCGTTCTCCACAGTTTAAAGCGTTTGTAGATCACTTCACTTCACCAACTGTGAAGTGATCTACACACCTTAATAAGCAGGCACACAGGGGAGAATGATCTCCTCTGTGAATGCCGGAGAAGTCAGCAGTGAATTTTTTACACTGCTTTATAAACGGACACCTATATTTTAAGATTTTCACCTTAATGCATTCTATGCATTATAGTGATACAGTACTAAGGTCTTTTTTATTTTTTTGTTTAAAAACAACAAATATGTTATACTTACCTGCCCTGTGCAGTGGTTTTGCACAGAGCACCCATGATCCTCCTCTTCTTGGGTCCCACCACTGCCTCTCTCCCTTATTGGACAGATTGATAGCAGCGGGAGCGATTGACTCCCCCTGCTGTCAATCAAATCCGGTGACACGGGAGTGGGGAGGGCGGGGCCGAGTGCCGCTGTCTATGTCAATGGATGCAGAAGCGGGACTCGGGAGTGAGCATGCAGAGGTGCCCCCAGGGAAAGCAGCTTTTCCTGGGGGCACCCGATGAAGATGAGGAGCCAGCAGCGCCGGCGGGGGAATCCAGAAGAGGATTGGGGCTGCTCTGTGCAAACTATTTCACAAAGCAGGTAAGTATAGGCATGTTTGTTAGTTATTTTTTTTTTTTTTAAACAAAGCTTTATAAACACTTTAAAGGCTAATTCACCTTTTCAAGAAAACTGTCTATGCAGTTAAGGGGCCGCAATAGGAAAAAAAAAACTGTGCAGCTTTTAATAGCGTTGGTAATGTAATTGCCATTTGCGCACCTCCCGTAGCATGGCCGAAAAACTCCCATAGTTAGCATTACCCTGCACCCTGCCTTGTCAGTAGGACGCTTCAGTCATTGAGCACTTTTTCAGCCAGGTTATGGCAGCCAGGAGGGTGTTCACGTTTGTTAAGCTGACTGTCAGCTTTCTGCTGGAAGAGATTCAGATGGCTGTAAGCCCCCATTCATGTTTTTCTGTTTGTTTCCCTACACCCCACTATGCAGAGTTCCCTTCTTTCTAACTGTCCCTGATCGCACTCAGTTGTGCTGCACTCTATGTCCTATGCTCAGAAAAGTACCGGAGCTTTTTTTGAGTGTATTCAGGTGTTTTTGGTCATCAATGAGAGCTCCTGTAGACTAGGGTGACCAGACATCCCCGGTTTCTGGGGACAGTCCCTGGACTGAGGACACCAAGTCTGTCCCTGGTTTTGTCCCCGGATTGGATTTGAACAGGGGCCCAGGCAATTTCAAAGACAGTCAGTGCAGAATTAAAAAAAAAATCTGATTTACTAACTCACTCCGCCGCTCCAACTGGCTTAGGGGGCTGTATTTTTTCCATTATCTGTGCCCCTTTCTGATGATCATCTGCTGGTCAGAGTGGAGGGACTATTCTTTAGTTTCGGGCGCATGCCCATTCCGCTCCCGCTCACACGTTCTGCCTTCGCTCAGGTTCCGGACAGCCACCTGCCTGCCTTCCCCCAATCCTTTGATTGCCTTAGATGTTAACCCCTTCCCAGCCAGTGTCATTAGTACAGTGACGGTGCATATTTTAGCACTGAGCACTGGTCCCCACAAAGTGTCAAAAGTGTCACTTAGTGTCCGATTTGTCCGCCGCAATAGCGCAGTCCCGCTATAAGCTACTGATTGCCATCATTACTAGTAAAAAAAAATATGTCCCCGGATTTCATTTTAAAAATCTGGTCACCTTACTTACCCTGCTTTTTCACCTGAAGAACTTCTCTCCTCCTATAGAACTCCTCTCCTCCCCTTGTCCTCATGCCCAGGAAACAAATTCCTGAAGCTTGATACACATGCAAAAACAGCTGTAATAAGCCAGAAAAAAAATGAATCTTATCACCAGGAATACTCTGCTCAGGTATGAATGCAGGCTAAAACCGCTTAATGACTTCCACCCCACCCATAAGATACCACCCCTGCCATGTATCCTGGGCACCGCTTACCCTTCTGCTGGCCTAGGACAGGCATGGTGGGTGTCATCAGAGAGAGCAGAACATAGAAGTGGTGAGGATTATGTCAATTCAGGGTTTAGCTTTGTCATTCCCCGGCTGCTGTGGACAGAGAAAGAGATAATCAAGCCAAATATGTGCTTGATCAGCTTCTTTGGAGTCCACAGGTGACATTAGGAATTTAATAGACCCTTGTTGTCTACTTAAAGTCCCAGTTCAGGAAACTTAAAAGTTCTCCCGTGTAGTGGGCTGAACCCACACTACAAGGGTTAAAGCCACCATATGCGGTTCGAATGTTGACCGCTCAGCAGGGACCAGCCAAGATTTGAACAATGCATGGGCAGGCAGCGTGTACCCAAGTTGATCGATTACATTGGGTACAACCAGCTTGTCAAATTGTTCATGCTATTATTGCCAGCGGTTATAGCCACTAGCAATAATCACTAATAATAGCTCAGTGGGAGGGATTCCCCCATCAATACTTACTGTGTTGACGGGGAATCGAGCGATTTTCTTGGTTGCAGGAAAAAAAATCAATCCATGTATGGCCGGATTAACTGCAAAGGATCGGGTAAGTAAATTCTCTCAGAACAAAACAAGCATTTAAAGAGGAAGTAAACCTCCCTCTAATGTTTGTACCTATAGGTAAGCCTATAATAAGGCTTACCTATAGGTACTGTAAATATTTCCTAAACTTGCACTGTATAGGAGATGTTTGCTGTATGCTGCGCTAATTTCATAATGGTCGCATTCGCTCTGAAGGAGCAGCCGCTGATGCAGTTTCTTCAGAGCCGTGTGTCGTGTCTGGCAGGTCTCATGCACATACGTGAGAGTGACATCACGTGGCTCCGGCAAGTCACAGAGCCGGAGACTGGGCGATGATGGATGCGGCCTGCAGTGGGGACGATAAGGACTTTGTTGCAGGTAAGTGTCACATAATGTGCTAGTACATTATGCCTTTACTTTGCAGGTAAAATAAAAACAAAAAGAAAAGCGCAGAGTTTACTTCCTTTTTAACCCCTTCAGTGCAGACACAGCTCTGCTGAAGGGGATCATTTTTTTAGTATTCACACTTGTGCGGCTTAAAAATCGTGTGATTTCCATTGTGATTTTTGGGTCTGGTATGGATTTTAAGGGGAACCCCACACCAAAATGTAACAGGAAAAACGATGTGCCCCCCCCCCCTTTAAAATCCATACCAGACCCTTATCCGAGCATGCAGCCCTGCAGGTCAGGAAGGGGGGCGAGCGAGCGCTCTCCCCCCCAAACTATGCCAGGCCACATGCCTACACCCTTCAAAGCACCTTGTCCCCATGTTAATGAAGACAAGGGCCTCATCCCCATAACCCTGGCCGGTGGTTGTGGACAGGCCGTACGCCCGGTGGGCCGCGGCCCCTGGGCTGCATGCACTCTTGATGATTGGGCCGCACAGCGGGAGGTAAGCGGCGGACAGCCGGTCTGGACAGGGCTAACACAGACCGCCTCCCGCTTTACAGCCATTCCTAAAGCAGGGCTGGCACCAGAAGAGCGCAGGAGAGAAGGCTCCTGTGACAGGAAGTGCCTGTAGGGGACAGACACTTTGCGGGCTGGGCATGCTGGAGATATAACTGCACTCGAGGACAACAACGGTTGCCGGCCTCTCTCCTAACACCGGCCGGGACAATGACGGTTGCACAGGGAGGAAGGTAAGCACTGTGAATACACTAAATGGTTCCAGTGTGTTACATCCAAAGTCCTGCTCTGTAATTGTGGGGAAAGGGAGTGGACTAGGGCTATCTCTTTACTGGTGTGGGGCTGTCTCTTTACTGGTGTGGGGCTGTCTCTTTACTGGTCTGGGGCTGTTTCTTTACTGATCTGGGACTGTCTCTTTGCTGGCATAGGGCTGTCTCTTTACTGGTCTGGGGCTGTCTCTTTACTGGTGTGGGGCTGTCTCTTTACTGGTCTGGGGCTGTTTCTTTACTGGTCTGGGACTGTCTCTTTGCTGGCATGGGGCTGTCTCTTTACTGGTCTGGGGCTGTCTCTTTACTGGTGTGGGGCTGTCTCTTTATTGGTCTGGGGCTGTCTCTTTACTGGTCTGGAGCCGTCTCTATGCTGGACAGAGGCTGTCTCTTTACTGGTCTAGGGCTGTCTCTTTACTGGTCTGGAGCTGTCTCTATGCTGGACTGGGGCTGTCTCTTTACGGCTCTGGGGCTATCTCTTTGCTGGACTGAGGCTGTCTCTTTGCTGGACTGAGGCTGTCTCTTTGCTGGTCTGGGACTGTCTCTTTGCTGGTCTGGGGCTGAGGCAGTCTCTTTGCTGGACTGAGGCTGTCTCTTTGCTGGACTGAGGCTGTCTCTTTGCTGGTCTGGGGCTGTCTCTTTGCTGGACTGAGGCTGTCTCTTTGCTGGACTGAGGCTGTCTCTTTGCTGGTCTGGGGCTGACTCTTTGCTAGTCTGGGGCTGAGGCAGTCTTTTTGCTGGTCTGGGCTGTCTCTTTGCTGGTCTGGGGCTGTCTCTTTGCTGGACTCAGGCTGTCTCTTTGCTGGACTGAGGCTGTCTCTTTGCTGGACTGAGGTTGTCTCTTTGCTGGATTGAGGCTGCCTCTTTGCTGGACTCAGGCTGTCTCTTTGCTGGACTGAGGTTGTCTCTTTGTGGGACTGAGGCTGTCTCTTTGCTGGACTGAGGCTGTCTCTTTGCTGGACTGAGGCTGACTCTTTGCTGGACTGAGGTTGTCTCTTTGCTGGACTGAGGCTGCCTCTTTGCTGGACTCAGGCTGTCTCTTTGCTGGACTGAGGATGTCTCTTTGCGGGACGGAGGCTGCCTCTTTGCTGGACTGAGGCTGTCTCTTTGCTGGACTGAGGTTGTCTCTTTGCTGGACCGAGGTTGTCTCTTTGCTGGACTGAGGCTGAATCTTTGCTGGACTGAGGCTGTCTCTTTGCAGGACTGAGGTTGTCTCTTTGCTGGACTTAGGTTGTCTCTTTGCTGGACTGAGGTTGTCTCTTTGCTGGACTGAGGCTGAATCTTTGCTGGACTGAGGCTGTCTCTTTGCTGGACCGAGGTTGTCTCTTTGCTGGATTGAGGCTGCCTCTTTGCTGGACTGAGGCTGTCTCTTTGCTGGACTGAGGTTGTCCGGGCCTATTTTTTGTCCCAGTCCCGGGCCTGGTTGTGGATGTCTGCGGGCGGGGGGTTTATTGAAATCTTGAAGCCCTTTTTAACCTGGGGGCCCCCAGATCCCGGCCCCTCCCTATGTGAATGAGTATGGGGTACATTTTTTCATTTCTTTTTTCATTGCCAGCATTCTTCTCACAAGTCACACACAAGTATATCATGCAGATGTGACTTTTACTTTTGAAGGTTTACATTGAAGTTTATGGCCCTCAAGTTGCAAGAAAGTTGGACCAAAGTAGTGCAGGAGCTACTTTAAAATTGCTGCGACTTTGTGACTGTCATACAGATATGAACGGTACTCATTGGGAAACATGGAGTGCGACTTGGCATGCAACGTTGAGGTCCAAAGTCACATGACAAGTCACACAAGTGTGAATGGGGCCTAACGGGAACACAGAATGCAATAAAAGTCTGATGGGGGCTCTAACCCCTGGCCACTCTATCCAACTTTTAAACAATAAAAAAATACTTTAAGCAAAATATAACTGTCAATCACTTTGCAATTGAATAATGTGCTAATATTTGTGAATTCTAATCTCCAGGCATAAAAAGCAGTTGTATAACCATTGAATATCACCTTTCAGTGGTTCGTATAAGTGGGATTTAAAGCCCTGGAGGTGGTGTGGCTTCTGTATTGGATCTCACATCGGTCACATTATCGAGAGCCCATCCTGCTGGCTTCCAATCAGAAGCCTTAACCGAGATCTGTTGGGGAAAGTTCTTTCAGTGTGCTGGGAGCATGCAGAGAGCAAGCTTTCAGAACACAAAGCTTATGTCACCGTATGACGTATAGGTACAGCGGCTGGTCATTAAAGCCCACTCTCTATGTTTGTGCTCCTACATGAACCTACACTTGTACATGCGGCTGTTCAGGGCACCGCACACACAGACAGTGCGAGAGGAACACAGATGAAAGGCATCTCCTCCTCAACAGCAGGGGAATGACAGTGGCTCTGTTTCCTTCTCGCACTAGCTGTGTGTGTGTGACGCTCTATTAACAACAATTGTAGTCCCAATTGGGAGCCCGCGGGTTGAGGTGATTCTTTTTGAACGCCATAGGTCCTGGTAGCAGTGTGGCAGGGTGGCCAGGGGACAGTTTCATAAGAAAGCTTAGAGGAGGAAATGAATTTTTTTTTAAAAAAACAGAAAATGCATGTAGATTATTAGTATCAGATTAATGATTATGATTTTTGTTCTGACGCCGATCACCTAGACACAAAGTGAAAGTAAAATCCTTCATGGAGTCCACAAGAAAATCACAACAGAGGATTTAGGCCTCCATCAATCTAAAATGTTGTTTATATTACTGCCTGTATTTTTGGGCGGGCTGTTCCCTTAATTCTTGTTTGTCTGATACCTATCAAGTGGAGGAAGTGAGGGCATTCTCTCTAACTTCCTGTACTGCCGGACACTAATTAAGTGGTCAGGAAGTGATGGCATTCTCCCTAACTTCCTGTTTGTCTGACACCCATCAAGTGATCAGGAAGTAATGGCATTCTCCTTAACTTCCTGTTTGTCTGACACCCATCAAATGGTCAGGAAGTGATGACATTCTCCCTAACTTCCTGTACTGCCTGACACTATTCAAGTGGTCAGGAAGTGATGACATTCTCCCTAATATCCTGTTTGTCTGACATCCATCAAGTGGTCAGGAAGTGATGGCATTCTCCCTAACTTCCTGTACTGCCTGACACCCATCAAGTGGTGAGGAAGTGAGGGCATTCTCTCTAAATTCCTGTTCTCTCTGACACTAATCAAGCAGTCAGGACGTGATGGCATTCTCCCTAACTTCCTGTTTGTCTGACACACATCAAGTGATCAGGAAGTGATGGCATTCTCCCTAACTTCCTGTTTGTCTGACACCCATCAAGTGGTCAGGAAGTGATGGCATTCTCTCTATCTTCCTGTACTGCCTGACACTAATCAATTGGTCAGGAAGTGATTACATTCTCCCTAACTTCCTGTTTGTCTGACATCCATCAAGTGGTCAGGAAGTGATGGCATTCTCCCTAACTTCCTGTACTGCCTGACACCCATCAAGTGGTCAGGAATAGATGGCATTCTCCCTAACTTCCTGTTTGTCTGATATCCATCAAGTGATCAGGAAGTGATGGCATTCTCCCTAACATCCTGTACTGCCTGACACTAATTAAGTGGTCAGGAAGTGATGACATTCTCCCTAACTTCCTGTTTGTCTGACACTAATCAAGTGGTCAGGAAGTGATGACATTCTCCCTAACTTCCTGTTTGTCTGACACTCATCAAGTGGTCAGGAAGTGATGGCATTCTCCCTTACTTCTTGATCTGCCTGACACTAATCAAGTGGTCAGGAAGTGATGACATTCTCCCTAAGTTCCTGCTTGTCTGACACCCATCAAGTGAGCAGGAAGTGATGACATTTTCCCTAACTTCCTGTTTGTCTGACACCCATTAAGTGATCAGGGAGTGATGGCATTCTCCCTAACTTGCTGTTCTACCTGACACTCATCAAGTGGTCAAGAAGTGATGACATTTTCCCTAACTTCCTGTCTGTGTGACACCCATCAAGTGATCAGGAAGTGATGGCATTCTCCCTAACTTCCTGTTCTGCTTGGCACTCATCAAATGGTCAGGAAGTGATGACATTTTCCCTAAGTTCCTGTCTGTGTGACACCCATCAAGTGATCAGGAAGTGATGGCATTCTCCCTAACTTCCTGTTCTGCCTGACACTCATTGAGTGGTCAGGAAGTGATGACATTTTCCCTAAGTTCCTGTCTGTGTGACACCCATCAAGTGATCAGGAAGTGATGGCATTCTCCCTAACTTCCTGTTCTGCCTGACACTCATCAAGTGGTCAGGAAGTGATGACATTTTCCCTAACTTCCTGTCTGTGTGACACCCATCAAGTGATCAGGAAGTGATGGCATTCTCCCTAACTTCCTGTTCTGCCTGACACTCATCAAGTGATCAGGAAGTGATGACATTTCCCTAACTTTCTGTTTGTCTGAC
Source organism: Glandirana rugosa (assembly GCA_018402905.1). Taxonomy (NCBI): domain Eukaryota; kingdom Metazoa; phylum Chordata; class Amphibia; order Anura; family Ranidae; genus Glandirana; species Glandirana rugosa. The sequence goes on from BLSH010535871.1 coordinate 167,222, forward strand.
ACTCATCAAGTGATCAGGAAGTGATGGCATTCTCCCTAACTTCTTGCTTGTCTGACACCCATCAAGTGGAGTCTGTTCGTTCTTCAATCCCTCTTACGGTAGTGAAGGACTAGTGAACTACTCACAGTCTGTTTGTCTTTCAATCCCTTTACAGTAGTGAAGGAC
>BLSH010535871.1:170451-186312 GCA_018402905.1 Glandirana rugosa
GTCCTTGAATCCCTTTTACAGTAGTGAAGGACTGGTAAACTACTCACGGTTCGTCAAGTGATCAGGAAGTGATGGCATTCTCCCTAACTTCTTGCTTGTCTGACACCCATCAAGTGGTCAGGGAGTGATGGCATTCTCCCTAACTTCCTGTTCTGCCTGTCACTAATCAAGTGGTCAGGAAGTGATGACATTCTCCCTAACTTCCTGTTTGTCTGACACTTATCAAGTGGTCAGGAAGTGATGACATTCTCCCTTACTTCTTGATCTGCCTGACACTAATCAAGTGGTCAGGAAGTGATGGCATTCTCCCTAAGTTCCTGCTTGTCTGACACCCATCAAGTGATCAGGAAGTGATGACATTTTCCCTAACTTCCTGTTTGTCTGACACCCATTAAGTGATCAGAAAGTGATGGCATTCTCCCAAACTTCCTGTTCTGCCTGACACTCATCAAGTGGTCAGGAAGTGATGACATTCTCCCTGACTTCCTGTTTGTCTGACACTCATCAAGTGGTCAGGAAGTGATGGCATTCTCCCTTACTTCTTGATCTGCCTGACACTAATCAAGTGGCCAGGAAGTGATGACATTCTCCCTAAGTTCCTGCTTGTCTGACACCCATCAAGTGATCAGGAAGTGATGACATTTTCCCAAAGTTTCTGTCTGTGAGACACCCATCAAGTGATCAGGAAGTGATGGCATTCTCCCTAACTTCCTGTTCTGCCTGACACTCATCAAGTGGTCAGGAAGTGATGACATTTTCCCTAACTTCCTGTCTGTGTGACACCCATGAAGTGATCAGGAAGTGATGGCATTCTCCCTAACTTCCTGTTCTGCCTGACACTCATCAAGTGGTCAGGAAGTGATGACATTTCCCTAACTTTCTGTTTGTCTGACACTCATCAAGTGATCAGGAAGTGATGGCATTCTCCCTTACTTCTTGTTCTGCCTGTCACTAATCAAGTGGTCAGGACGTGATGACATTCTCCCTAACTTCCTGTTTGTCTGACACTTATCAAGTGGTCAGGAAGTGATGACATTCTCCCTAACTTCCCGTTTTTCTGACACTCGTCAAGTGGTCAGGAAGTGATGGCATTCTCCCTTACTTCTTGATCTGCCTGACACTAATCAAGTGGTCAGGAAGTGATGGCATTCTCCCTAAGTTCCTGCTTGTCTGACACCCATCAAGTGATCAGGAAGTGATGACATTTCCCCTAACTTCCTGTTTGTCTGACACCCATTAAGTGATCAGGAAGTGATGGCATTCTCCCAAACTTCCTGCTCTACCTGACACTCATCAAGTGGTCAGGAAGTGATGACATTCTCCCTAACTTCCTGTTTGTCTGACACTCATCAAGTGGTCAGGAAGTGATGGCATTCTCCCTTACTTCTTGATCTGCCTGACACTAATCAAGTGGCCAGGAAGTGATGACATTCTCCCTAAGTTCCTGCTTGTCTGACACCCATCAAGTGATCAGGAAGTGATGACATTTTCCCAAAGTTTCTGTCTGTGTGACACCCATCAAGTGATCAGGAAGTGATGGCATTCTCCCTAACTTCCTGTTCTGCCTGACACTCATCAAGTGGTCAGGAAGTGATGGCATTCTCCCTAACTTCCTGTTCTGCCTGACACCAATCAAGTGGTCAGGAAGTGATGACATTCTCCCTAACATACTCTTTGTCTGACACCAATCAAGTGATCAGGAAGTGATGACATTCTCCTTAACTTCCTGTTTGCCTGACACTCATCAAGTGGTCAGGATGTGATGACATTCTCCCTAACTTCATGTTTTGCCTGACACCCATCAAAACAGAAAGCAAGTAAAAATAAATCTCTCAAAAAAGGGGAGAGCAATAAAAAGTTGACTAAGGCTTTAAACCCTCTGCACTCTATAGCAAAGTTGTGGCTAACATTGAGCTTTAAAATCTAAGTGCAGCCAAAATTACAAACAGGGAATCAGCACAAAGGACATAACTTGTATTTAATAGGATCTAGGATGTGTCCCTTGTGCTGATTCATCTTATGTTTAGTGAAAATCCTCTGCCCCTCCACTACCGCCGTAATCTTCTGCTATGGCAGGGGGTTAATACAACTACAAGCTTCAAGAAAGCTTGACTATGCCTACCCTTTCCACCTAGCCGCTACATTCATAGAATGGAATACGATCTATGAATTGAGGGGCGGACCGATCAATCGTGCTCCTGTCCTCACTTTATAGATGCTGTTTCATTCATAGATCCAAGATTCAAGATGTAGCATGACCATGAATAGCAGAGCTGGGTGGAAAGGCGGGCATAGCTGGGCTCTCTTGATCAGGGCCTGTGACAGCCCATAATTGTATTAACCCCCCGCCTCACTGGAGAATTACAGAGGCAGGGGTGGGGGGCAGGACAGAGGTAGATTTTAACTTACAGAATAAGAATCAGCACAAGGGATACATCCAACTGACTGTAAGTTATGTCCCTTTTGTGACTTTCTCTGCATTTACTAAAGCTGCACACTTTAATCTAATGGAAATTGTACAGATTATAATGGTTGTGAGCTACCATCTACTACACATTCCTGGGAAGGTCAAGTTGACTAAACACATATTAATCACTAGCCACATTTACTGAACTGTGAATTTTTCAAAATAACAAATTCCATCCAACAACTACATTCATATGTAGTATTGAATTCATGTTAAATACGAACATTTAACAACTGTACAATATTTTTTCACAGTGTGGCAGCAATATGTCAAGACTCTAGGGAACCACCAACCGATGTCAAACCCCTGATGAAGACTTAAAATAGTTGAAACGAGTCAGTGTTCTGTTGATGGTACATCAAATCGTGCACATTGGTGCTTTAGTCACAAGCTTGTATTTTATACAACTTTAGCTTTTGTGTTTTCAAGTGCATTTATGGTGTATGATATTGTCAGTTTTTCCAGGGGTTAATTTTATGTTGTTCCAATAAAATTATGTGTTTTTAGATAAAAATTTTTGTATACTGTTTATACTCTATTTGGTATCGGAAAGTCCCAATTCCCTGTTCTACTCCCCATTGTGGGTTTTCACATAACTGTAAGAATGCATTCTGTTGGTTGCTGGGTCCTAGAGTGTACTGTATACTATGAGGCCATCCTTCCACTTTTACTGGGTGAGGAGTTGTGCTTACTGAAATATAAGCCCTCTAACTACACCAATTTTCCCAGTACCGTGTCAGTTCTTAAATATGTTCACTGGTTTCCAAGGCATGTAGCGTTCCATACTGGTCTTTATCAGATGTACATACACAGAGCAAGACCCAGATGAGCTCTGCAGATTACCATGGAAGAGCTGCCCCCCTGATGTAATCTGTGGGACTTCATTGTTACTTTGACAGCCGGGTCCTGCTCTGTGTATGTATTTTTTTTCTTTTTTTCAAATAAAAGTAATTCCTATATAACCCCCTATTAATCATTGTTTTTTTTATCTAAAGATACCGTTTTTAAAGCCCTTAAGGCACTTTCACACTAGTTTGCTTCAAAACTGCCAGTAAATGCGTTAATGAAGTGTTTTTGCAGCGTTTTTTAACCACTTAAGGAACGTGCCTATTTTTCAAACATTGTTTGAATCAGTAAAACATGTTGTTAAAATATATATATTTTTTTTGCTACAAAATTACTTAGAACCCCCAAACATTATATATATTTTTTTCAAACACCCTAGAAAATAAAATGACGGTCGTTGCAATACTTTATGTCACACTATATTTGCGCAGCTGTCTTACAAATGCAATTTGTTTGGAAAAAATACACTTTATTGAATTAATAAATCAGTAAAAAGTAAAGTTAGCCCAATTTTTTTCAAAATTGCGCCCGCTCGTGCAATGGCGACAAACTTTGGTACTTAAAAATCTCAATAGGCGACATTTAAAAATATCTACAGGTTATCAGTTTTAAGTTAGAGGAGGTCTGGTGCTAGAATTATTGCACTCGATCTAACAATCGTGGCGATACCTCACATGTGTAGTTTGAACACCGTTTACGTATGCAGGTGCGACTTGCATATGAGTTCAATCTGCGCGTGAGCTCAGAGGGAAGAAGCGCTTTAAATTTTTTTTTTCTTATTTATTTTAGTTTTTAGTTTTACACTGTCTTTTAAAAAAAAAAGATCACTTTTATTCCTATTACAAGGAATATAAACATCCCTTGTAATAGAAATAAGCAGGACAGGGCCTCTTTAATGTGAGATCTGGGGTCAATAAGACTTCAGACCTAACATTTACACCTAAAAGCAATAAAAAAAAAATGAGGGGGCACCAAATGCGCCACGGAGACCACTTTTATCCTAAGGCGGACCGCCCGCGGTCTGGAAGTGATTAAAGGACACGTGGCTCAAAAACTGCACCAACATTTTTTGGTGCGTTTTTTTAGCTTCCCAAACATGCTCCAAAGATGCTGCAAGCAGGATTTTTTTTCACCGCAACAAAACCCCTGCCTCTGATTCCTGCCCCCCGGTTGGCTGTAACTTTCTGGCACTTTATTTCTGCATCACAAGCCCAGGGCTCCAGACTTCTGATAGTGTCTGCCAGTGGCGGCTGGTGGTCAAAATTTTGGGAGATTGCAGCAAACAGATCTGGCCCTCTCACTCGCACTAGCTTCCCCCCCACGTGTTTCTCGATTGATCGGACGATCGATCGATCCCAGCGTCAATGCTCTCGCACTAAAGCCACCCCTCGTACGATCAGTGGCCTTACCTTATACTGTGGTAGAGGTGCACGGAGGAGGATGAGGTGGAGGTGCACTGCTGTATCTGGTTTAGGCTGCTGCCGGGGCCGACGTTTCTCCTCTTGGCCGAACAGGGGGAGGGTCCTGGGACCAGGACCCGTCCTAAGACTCTTGGCCAATCGGGTCTCAGGAGCTGCTTCGTGATTAGCCAGGAGGAGAAGCAGGAAGACATTAGAGAATATTAATTTGCTAATGTCACTCAAGTGGGTGGGCTTGGGGCGCAGCGCTCTGCGCCCCAAGCCCACCCTTTTTTAAGCCAATTACAGCCTCTGTCTCTAATCACGTGTTTAAAAAAAAACACATTGAAATCCATGCATCCGGCACCCTGCATGTAGATTAGGGGTGGGACGCATGGATTAGAGGGGGCAGTGCCCCTGCTCCCCTTATGGATGGGCCGCCACTGGTGTCTACTACCTAGATCCCTACCTATCATGCCTTGCTGATAGCTACCCTGTCATTGGTTTCCTTGTTGCTGACCCTTGCCTTGTTCTTAGCCTACTCTTTTGGATTGCCCCCTGACTTGACTTTTGAGCTGGATTATGTTGGCCCATTTCCTTCCCCCTTATCCTTGGACTGATTGTCTTAAGGGGCTGCTAAAGGCAGAAGAAACACTCACCAGCTATAGTTCCTGACCTAGGCATCAATCAGAGTATCTCAGAACCTATATAAAAGGGACATTTAAGGGGTGCACTGGGAAAAGTGCACTTTTTTTTTTCCTCTTTTAAGTGTTGGAGGCTATCTTATGTGTTAAAAAAAAAAAAAATCAACAACTGTATTGAATAATACGACCTGTTTCAGTATTGGTCGGAATCTCTTTTCTACCTCTTGTTATATACTGACTTGTGTTACTGTTGTGTTTTGACATTTTGCAGGAAAACAAATATTCTCATTCTGTCATTGTTCAGTTTATATCTAATCTTCCTGAATGTAGTCATACCTCCTCCATGCCCTTGCTTCAGGCATCAGATATGCTATGTTAATACTACACATTTAATTCTATTGTTGCATGGCTGAGAACCACAAATTCTGAATACCTGAAATATTTATCTAGTAGTTACTAGTCCACCAGTAATACCTGAATCATTGTTATTTTCTGATACACCATACATGATGCATTTTTTTTTTATTTTTTTTTTTTTATTGTTGGAGAAAAAAGCATTCCTCTCTGAAATATACAATTTTTCATAGTCGTTCTAATGACCAAGAGAAGAGAAGTGGCAGGTGTAGTGTGTTTGCAGTTCCTATGATCCAAGTCTATGAATTACCTCCATGTAAGCTGTAACGGATGTCACAGCCTGCAATCATGAATCTCCCAATGTATACTCATTTTTAGCTAACAATGCTACTGAAGTTTATTTGGGTCCCTCGTTCACATTTTAAGAAAATTGAAGGTCTTTTCAATTCCTTCCTATGGCCCTTGTCCCAACCTAAAAAAGGGATACGTACACTTTAACCACTTGCTTACCGGGCACTCCTGCCCGGACCAATTTTCAGTTTTCAGAGCTGTCACTCTCTGAATGACAATTACGCGGTCGTGCGACGTTGTACCCAAACAAAATTGACATCCTTTTATTCCCCACAAATAGAGCTTTTTTTTGGTGGTATTTGATCACCTCTGTGGTTTTTCGTTTTTGCGCTATAAACAAAAAAGAGCGACAATTTTGAAAAAAGAAAATTTTTTTGTTACTTTTTGCTATAATAAATATCCGAAAAAATAAAAAATAAAAAAACAAATTTATTCATCAGTTTGGGCCAATATATATATATATTCTTCTACATATTTTTGGTAAAAAAAAATCGCAATAAGCGTATATTGATTGGGTTGCGCAAAAGTTATAGCGTCTACAAACTATGGAAATTGGTTTATGGCTTTTTTATTTATTTATTTTTTTAATGGTAATGGCGGCTATATGTGATTTTTATCGGGATTGCGATATTGCGGCGGACATGTCGGACATTTTTGACACTTTTTTGGGACCAATGAAGTTTATACAGCGATCAGATCTAAAAATAGACACTGATTACTGTATAAATGTCATTGGCAGGGAAGGGGTTAACACTAAGGGGGCGATCAAGGGGTTAACTGTGTTCCCTCACTGTGTTCTAACTGTGAGGGGGCGGGGCTGACAGGGACATAACAGATCTAACTGATCCTGATCACAGGGATCAGTAGACCTGTCATGCCCCCCCCTCACAGAGCGGGGAACTGCTGTGTTTACATTGGCAGTTCCCCATTTTGGCTCTCTGTGAAGGGATCGCGGGCCTCCGGCGGACATCGAGCGGCAAAGGGGCGGACGTCAATTAACGGCGCCCGGCAATTCAGATTTGCGCTGTAACCGTCAATCGGCTAAAGCGCGGATGGGAAGTTGTTAAGAGCCCTTGGGCCAGGGCTGCCTAGTCTTACCTGACCTATACAAATATTTTCTAGCTGGACAAATGGTATTTGCACACCTATGGTTGCTAAAGGATGATGGCGATGCGGCCATGGTTCTAGAAAAAAACACAAGAGAGGGGCACACCGACCTAGTGCAATACCATTAAAACGTTTATTAAGAACAATAAGATAAAATATATATACTCACAAGCAGAGCAAATAAAAAGCGTTGCGGCAAAGAAGTCTGGAAATGGTGCCTTCAACAGACTGCACGGTCTACACTTCAGCAGAGGGACCAGGCGGCGTCCATACGGCCAGGCTAACGCGTTTCCAGGGTGAACCCTCTTCCTCAGAATGTTTATCCCACCCCTGGGCATAAGGATCACATAAAGGGATGCCTGGGCTAGGCAGGAATGGGTTAAAGAAGATTGTATTAAAATAGAAGCTATTGATGATTGTCCGCAAAGTTGAAGGACTGCTTCCATAAAATAAATACTGTCATCTGATACATGTAGTAATCCATTTGATGTTTAATTCCTTTTTTTTTTTTTTTTCATCATTTGGAATATTGTTATTGTTCCCCACATTTAAATGTAAACCAATCTGCTCAGAAAAAGTAGCTGGGGTCTGGACAAACTTACTGGAGGGCTTACAACAGTCAACCGTTAAAAATGTAAACAAAAATCTGATAATAGCACATAAAATCAAGCATATTTGCAGTGTTTTCCCTTTCCATAAATTATTTTTTAATCACTTGCAATATGCCTTTGAACTTTTTAGAACATCTGACTACTCCCAATTCAAATTAGTGACCTATATTTTATTGATCGTGAAACAGACCATAGCGAAAGCTTGGAAAAAGCAATTTGTCAGCTTTATTGAAGCTTGTTGCCTAGTTGACGTGTTTTTATCCATGAATAACTCACCAGTATTGTTTCAGACATCCATAAACCAGATAGCAAGCAATTGTGCTGCAAGTTTGAAAATGACTTGCTAAGCTATTGCTAGACTTGCCATGCATCACAAGTTTGTTGCAGAATTTCAGCAGGTCCACATTGCAGACTACAGATCAACTTTCTTTGCAAACATTCTGCAAGTCTGCTGCAAGTTCTGGCTCAGTAATGTTGTGCAATAGTCATCCCACCACAGGGGTCACTGTGGCTGAATTTTGATGCTGTAGATTTGCAGAGCTCTTGTTGTAGACTCACCAATGCAACTTTGCTCTTGCTAGAGACTTGCCATGCAAATTTGCTACAAATTGGAAAAGTGTCAACTAGAACTTGTGCTTCAGGTGCTCTGCAAGTGTACAACTTGGCAGAGAAAATGTGCAGCAAGTTAACAAGACTTACAATTCAACACTGCCACACATTTGTGGCAAGTTGTCCTTGCTATCTGGGAAGAAATTCCTTGTGGCATGATCTCCTTGGGAGCAATACACCCACCCCTCACTGCCAGTAGAGAGCAACGTTTCCCTATATAGGTGTGGAGCTCCAGTGTCTCCACTTGGGTGTCCCCAATGTCCCATCACCCCCACCCTTCCACATCCTTGACTTTGGTTTCTACTGCCACATACGTATATATTTCCCTCTTCTTCTTTTACTTTTTCCATTTATTCCTATCATTTCTTTATCATGCTTTCATATGGCCTTCTGCTGTGTTATGCTACTGTAAAACCCTGGCAACTAATTGTACATTGTTAGTAGCTGCATGTTATTCTAAACAACCTTCTTATTCTCTAATAAAAACATATTGAAAGTGCCCAACAGGCACAGAATGAACCCAAGTAGGGGTGCCTGGGCTGGGGAGCAGACTGGCCACTCAATACAAATCTTGAAGTCAGGTATGGCCTGCTGTTGTCCTTCTGTGTACACAACTGATAGATACTACTATGTATTGTGTTACCAATTGCAGATCCTATATGTTATAATCTTTGGCACAAATATATTGCCTTTTTCCTGTTAACGACTTTACTTATATTTGTAATACGCAAAAAAAAAAAAATGTAATAAAAAACATTGAAACAAAAAAAAAAAACATATTGAAAGTGAAAATATAACTACTTTAGGAGAGTCCGTTTCCTAGCACAGTCCCCTATCACAGCCTTCTCTTCTTCTGCGAGTGTCTTGTTACTCATTGGGGTTGATTTACTAAAGCTGGAGCATGCAAAATCAGGCTCACTTCTGCAGAGAAACCAATCAGCTTCCAGGTTTCATTGCCAAAACTTAATTGGACAAGCTGAGGTTAGAAGCTAATCTGCAGACGTGAGCCTGATTTTGCATTGTCCAGCTTTAGTAAATAAACCCCATTGTGCTAGTCCAGCTTCTCTTATAATTACTTCAGTGTCAGCTCTGAGTCTGCCAGGGCTTCTGACACCACATCCATGATGGCAGTGCCCAGTGGCGGCTCGTGTTTTTTTTGGGGGGGGGCAGCAATCACCCACCACCCCCCCAACGGGCTGCCAGTTGCACTGCACTAATCCAACACCCCTCCCCGCCACTCCCCCCCTCCCCGGTGGACAGGGGCACTTACCAGCACCCCCACAACACCCCCGCCCGCCCACTCCCCCACTGTCTGCCCGGCACTTACCCCATCTTGGTGGCGGGTGACAGGTTGCGGGTCAGGGCAGTGGATGACAGGTGGAAAGCTGTGACTCAGGCAGAGGCTTTTGTGTCCTCTTATAGAGATGCCGTGTGTCTCTTCTCTCCTCCTGCCAGGCGTCCAATAAGATCGCCTGTCCTTTCAGCCAATCGGGTGACAGGTCTCAGACCCAAGGAGGATGAGTGCGGCGTTAATGAATATTCATTCGTTATCATCACGCAACTGGGTGGGCTTCAGGCACAGTACTCCGCGCCCGGAGCCCACCCTTTTTTGAAGCCGATTCTAATCACATGCTTCAAAAACGCACCCCCTATTGGAATCCATGCATCCGGCATCCCTGTATGTACATCAGGATGGGGGGGGCGGTGCCCATACACCCCTAATGCACGGCCGCCACTAGCAGTGCCCAAGAGCAGTCTTGGGGCTTTTGAATATCTACACAAGAGAGGCTTTTACATGTAAATATTATGCCTAAAACACATTAAAGTGTTCCTAAACCTAGGACCCTGCATTCGCTATATCTAATCTCCCACAGTACACAAAATATGGAAATGCAATTGTTTTACTAAAAATAAACAACTAAATACCTTTTCTCATAAGCAGTATATAACAGTCTTGTTATCAGTGTCCATCCAAGCACTGGTTAAAGCTTGTAGGAGGAGTTTTCTGACTGTCCTACGAGACTTCAAGACTCCTGACCTCTGTTTGAACAGTGCTGGTTGGCCCTGTGCTGATTACATGTACTCGCCCAAGAAAAAAAAAACTCTCTAGCAATACACACCAAGCTGAGCATATGCAGCCTGACTCCATAGACTCTGTGTTATCTGGAAATTATCAGGGGACAGTGGAAGGAGGGGAGGGTCAGAGAAGACAGGATCAAACAGCTTTTTTACACAATGCATAGGATTAACCCCCTAAGTTCCACGGTGAGTATAACAAGCATGCTTTACTGCATATACAGCTTGATTTTACTGTTGTGGGTTTTGTAACACTTTAAATGCACATATGATGTTATGGTAAGATTTTTGTTGAAATGAATGGCCTGGCTACAGGGTATTAAAAAAAATGCTTTAACTGCTGAAGCACCTTTTTATTTGTTATACCGTAGTTTGGTTTAACTTCACAGTCACTTTTCCTGGACAGCTGAGGCTGAAAGTGATATTAAACACAAAACCAAAAAATGTAATATATTGCAGCTTACCAATCATTGGATGTGATAGCTGCGTTCCTTTTCTTTTTTAAGGCTTTATTTCTCTCTGTTTTCACCTGGTGATCTGGCCAGTAATGCACAGCGGGCAGCAGCTTAGTTCATCTGGGGGGGGGAGGGGAGTGTTATATAGACTAGCAGATTTAGATACACTAATAAATTGAAGTCAAACTCCAGCTCACACTGCAGTTACAAGCAGTTACAGAAACTGTTTTTTTCCTCTTAGGCTAAATGTTTTACATAAATAAATAAAAGCTAATCATTGTAAGCACCCATGTCAGTGGTAAATGGTTTGTCTCAACACTCTCAACTGATACATTTACAGGACAGCTTGTTTAGTTGAAAACCAGCAGATTTTCTGGCCAAATCACAGGGTGAAAATAAAAGAAAGAAACCCTAAAAAAGGAAAGTTATACACCAATCACATCTAAGGTATGGTAAGCTGGGTTTAACCACTTCATAACCCCGCTATAGCCGAAAGACGGCTACAGTGCAGCTCTGATGTTCTGGGAGGGCGTCCCTGAATGTCCTTCCGTAACCACGACCCTGCGCACCCCCTGAGGCGTGCATTTATCACACTCTGTGATTGCGGTAAAGGGCCAATCACAGCAGCCCTTTACCATGTGATCAGCTTTGTCAAATCACAGCTGATTGCAATGTAACCACATTTGACGGTTATTGGCAGTACTTTCCTCACACACTGTCACAGCGTGAAGAAAAGCAGAGCCAGTAACCGGCAAGTGTGACAGGGGACATGTACACAAATAACCAGGGCACTGATCATTAGTGCCCTGACTATCAGTGCAGGCCCATCAGTGCTGCCTATCAGTGCCGCCTATAAGTGCCTTCTCATCAGTGCCGCCTATCAGTGCCGCCTATCAGTGCCCATCAGTGCCTCCCATCCCATCAGTGCCCATTAGTGCCACCTATCAGTGCCCATTAGTGCCACTTATCAGTGCAGCCTCATCAGTACAGCCTATCAGTGCCCATTTGTGCTGCCTACTAGTGCCCATCAGTGCCACCTATCAGTGCCCATCAGTACCTCCCATCAGTGCCCATTAGTGGCGCCTATCAGTGCCCATTGGTACCGCCTATTAGTGCCCATTAGTGCTGCCTATCAGTGTCCATCAGTGCTGCCTATCAGTGCCCATCAGTGCCGCCTATCAGTGCCCATCAATGCTGCCTCATCAGTGCTTATCAGTGCAGCCTTATCAGCGCACATCCGTGAAGGAGTAAAACTAAGTTGCAAAATTTTATAACAGAAACTAAAAAAAGTTGTTCCTTTTTTTCCAAATTTTCTGTCTTTTTTTCTTTGGTTTAAAAAAATGAAAAAACCCGGTGGTGATTAAATACCACCAAAAGAAAGCTAATTATGAAAATTTCATATGGGTACAGTGTAGCATGATTGCGCAATTGTTATTCAAATAGCAACAGCGCTGAAAGCTGAAAATTGGCCTGGTCAGGAAGGGGGTGAAAGTGCCCAGTATTGAAGTAGTTAGAAATACCACTATAACTGTAGTGCAAAATATGCATAAAAACATATAAAGTGTAAAACTAGTATATTGCATACTCCATTTACTATCATTTATATGTGGTAACTGCCTAACGCTGAAGGTATTCATTTCAGTAGCTTCACTTTTACACATAGTTATTTACATATCTATAGTTGTGAACTGGCTATATGTGAGAACTTTAAGGGCACACACTCGAGTGTGAGTTTGATATTTTAAGGCAAGTATAAATCTTCATGAGCAGTATTTAGTAACCCAATTGTACTAAAAAATCCACTTGATGAGCCTGATGTCTTGTTAGTATCACATTACTGCTTTGTGAGCTGCTACATGACAGGCTTTTTTAGTAGCATGGCCAATGTATCGATCTCCCACAATCACACAACAGTAAATTGAATTATGTAGCAGAAACTATTAGCAATTAATCCCCTCCATAGACTTGTATCGGAGCAGGAGATTATTCACTCAACAATCGCTCATATAGAAAATTCTTGCTAGATTTTTCCCATTCAAGCATACCCCTGCAATGTTAATCTCACAAATCTAATCTAACAATCACCAAGAAATCTCCTGCGCTTGCACAAAAGAACAATTTTTTTACCACCAGGAGGTTTTTTAAGTGTCAAGATTAAAAATCACCCGAGCCTAAGCTATGCTTGCTGCATCTGTTAAAATGAATGTCCTGGTGATCGAGTTTATGAACCTTGAGAAATCAGGCCAAAGAATTTCTTCTTTTGAGGATTCATGGGCACTGGAATTTCCCATTTTATTCAGTAATGTCTTATACACATTGTTGAGTATATTCATTCATAGGTGCTGCCTAGGACTGCTGATGTGTTTACTCTTGCACAATTCATAGAATATGAATGGCGCATAGAGTTGCAAACATCTGAATAGACGTGCAATTTGTTTCGTAACGAAACGAAATTCGGCCTAATTTTGCATCTTTCGGACATTCGGATGCATCCAAATGTCCCGAAGAAAAAAATAACGAATTTCAACGAATACAAAATAAATTATAGCGAAAATAACGAATTAATTTGATATGATTCGTTCATTTGTTAAAGGTCTAATAAAACAAAAAGGTCAACTCAGAGTAAATCTTACAGTCCAATCAGCTGATTAATTTTGTGCTGGAGGTTGGATTACTGGCAAAGTGCATTCCTGAGAACTGAGTGAGAAGAGTGTTATATGGTATTTGAGCACAGAAGAGATAGTGTGTATGTTAATGGATTCAATAAACAAACGACTTTCCAAACTACAAATCCTTATCACGAATATATATACATACATAAATATTGAATCGCATTGATATACATACAAAACAAATCGATTCGGTAACGAATACCGACACTCTACGGAAATAACAAGTTATCTGAAAACGAATTAACGCAACATAAAGAGTATGACAGAATGAAAATATGTATTTTACGAATCGAAATGAAACTAAATTTTCCATTGTGCACAAGTCTACATCTGAATACATGCGCAGAGGCGCTATTCAGAATCTTATAAACTAGCCCAGTGGTCTACAAACTATGGCCTGAGAGCTAGGTGGGGCACTTTGCTTGCCTTTAGCTAGCCCTTGGGGTACTATTCCTCCAACAGATACCACTGATGGGTCACTATTCCTCTAACTGACACCATTGATTGGTCACTATTCCTTTCACCGATACCTACAATGAGGCACACTTTCTTCCATTGAAACCAATGAAGGGGCATTTTCTGCTCCTAATGGTCACAGTCTGGCATCCCCTAAAGTCTGAGGGACCCTTTGTTTAGAAAGCTTGGAGATCCATGCACTAGTCTATCCTTTGTAGTCCTAATGCATAGGACTGTACACATTTTCAATCTTGTGAATTGCTTTTGGAGTGTACAGCATATGTGTGCCATCCTATACCTGACATTTTCACTTTACAATTACATGTGTAGCACCCTCACTGTTGCTAGTGTAGGTACATTTACTTTGGCTCCCTTGAAGGCAGAGAAGCATGTGTTCATTTTGTTTGGGAGGCTGTGCAGTGCTTCAAAGGCTGTGACTCAGTTACCTCCCCCTGTCCTCTGGAACTCTTTGGATATTTCCAGAACATAGTGAGTCGAGGGACAGAGGCAGCAGCCTGAATATTTATGGGGTTTCCATCAATCACTGGGGAGGTGAGGCCCAAAAGGTGGAGATATAGCCCATAAATACTCAGAAGCCTGGCAGAGAGAGCAGAGTCCAGATGTCTGGAGGAGACTCCTGTGCTGGGGGCATTGCCTGTGGGGCAGAAGAAAAAGGAGCAGGAGCAGAGAGAGAAGGAATCCTCCAAGACATCACTCAGCTAACTTAGCTGCAGACTTCAAGCCAAGCCAGGAACAGCCTGCCCAGCAGAGACACCAGGGCAGCAGCTTTCTGTATTTAAGAAACTATTTAAAGGGGACTACAAGGCAGTACAAACCAGCATGACACCCAAAACCACAGAGAACACAGTGTAGTGCAATACTGCACATATCTGGGACCTAGGGGAAAGCTGGGGTGCAGTGTCAGAAGCACCCCAATATCTCTACTTTGGGCCTAGAACAACCAGGCACCATCCAATACAGCCAGGTGCAGTTTCTTGAACATCCACTCTGCCAAATTATTTCCCTTACCATGTGAGCTGAATCATTGCTGGCGTTAGTGTGCAGCATACTTCAATTGGACTTTTACAGCCAGAGACTTTAGCAGTTCCTCAACCGTTTGTTTGGAGTTTACATGTTTCGTCAGTTCTGGACATCCCAGGTATCCTACTCCTTATCCAAGTTCAATGTTCCCTAAATAAACAACCTAAACTAAAACCCCTAGACTGCTTTCTTGAGCCAATTGGAGAGGGTGGCAAATTCCTGTTGCCTGTGTTTGCTGTGTGTGGGAAAAGGCTGGATTTCCAGCGGCTCCTTCAGGGGTAGCTCTACACATGTAATCCCAATTGTGATTCAGTTATGCTATACACATACTGTTGACTATGTTCCCTCACATGGTCTGTGTAAAAGTGCAGAGTGTGTAGCTTGGAGCTGTCTGTTTTAATTAAATGCAAGCCGAACTAATAAGGGTGTTACAAGTGCACCATAGGAGTACCCTTTAGAGTGGAGTAAATGCTTCACGGCTATGACACATATTCACGGCTATGACACCAGCAGGAGGAAGGAGGTTTTGATTCCTCTATATAGATCTTTAGTGAGACCTCACTTAGAATACTGTGTCCAGTTCTGGAGACCACACTTACAAAAAGATATTGATAAGTGTTAACCCTAATGTACACATCTCGATGGGGACTTCCTCGGCGACCTTTAGGTCGGAAAAGGGTGTGTGTCGTTTGTGTCCGTTGTCCTTAAACGGTGGGAGAGGTTAACCGAGTTCTTTCGTCAGATCCCCAAAATCAAATCCAACAAATAAATCCCT
>BLSH010535871.1:191149-203985 GCA_018402905.1 Glandirana rugosa
GTGATTATCTGTCGTGACTAACCGTGAGTATCCGCCGTGACCCGTGACTATCGACCGTGACTAAGTGCCCATCAGTGCCAGCTATCAGTGCCCAGTGCCGCCTATGAGTGCCAATCAGTGCTGTCTATTAGTGCCCATCAGTGCCGCTTAGCAGTGTCTGTCAGTGCTGCATATCAGTGCCCATCAGTGCTGTATATCAGTGCCACCTATCAGTACCCGTCAGTGCTGCTTATCAGTGCCGCCTAACAGTGCTCATCATCGCTGCATATAAGTGCCTCATCATCAGTGCCACCTCATCAGTGCCGCCTCATCAGTGCCAATCAGTACTGCCACATCAGTGCCCGTCAGTGTAGCCTCATCAGTGCCCACCAGTGATGGAGAAAATTTACTTATTTACAAAGTTTTGTGACAAAAATAGAGAATTTTTTTTTTCAAAATTTTCGGTCTTTTTTTATTTGTAGCGCAAAAAATAAAAACCACAGGGGTGATCCAATACCACCAAAAGAAAGCTCTATTTGTGGGAACAAAATGATAAAAAGTTTGTTTGGGTACAGCGTCGCACGACCGCGCAACTGTCATTCAAAGCGCAACAGCACTGAAAACTGAAAATTGGTCTGGTAGTAAAGTGTTCTAAGTGCATAGTATTGAAGTGGTTAAAGTGTATCTGTGGTTAACATGCACAATCATTATCCACATTTTATGTCAGTCATTTCTAGCGGCGCATACTAGCACATTATGGTACAAACTTGCAGGGGGTCCATAAAAAAATTGTAGAGTTTACTACTGCTTTAAGAGGGAACCCACAAAAAAAAGGCACGAGGCTCAGATTCGGCACCCAAACTTCAGTAACGCTTGACAGACCCACCCCGAGTCTAGCCCAGGTACGGTTGGCCTCATCATTAGTCATCACTAAACAGACAGTTTTCTTTCCTAATCACACTAAAGCCAGATATACTTCATTGGCATTGTACATATAATCTCAGCAGAATCCAAGCTCCAATTTCAAGGTTTACAAGAGTGTATAGGAGTGTCCTAACACTACAGCAATGTTCTCAGCGAGCTCACACAAGAACACTTGTTACTAGATCTGCGTATTTCTTTTTTAAATATTTATTATGTAAATAGCAAAACAATACAATGACGTTGGTAAATATTACATCCCTGGTTGCAGTGTAACCATCAACCTCTCCCCATAATCTGTAAGGCTCCATGCACACTCCACGCACACTGTATCTGATAAACGACCGTTTTTGGTCATTTGGGCGTTTTTTTTAACAGCCCAAAAATGCCACTTTATGTTATCCTATGTGTCCATGCTCACATGGACGTTAATTGTCGTTTATCAGCAGTGGCGTTTTTGGGCTGTTATCTGAACGCCCTGAATTGGCATTCAAAAGTCGTTCTTTTGACCACAAAAAACACCGGACGCCGATAAACGCTGCTAAACGTTCATAAACGCCGGTAAACGTTTTTTTGCAGTCAGTGGAAGCTAATGAAGAAAAAAAAAAACGGCCAAAAACGCAGACGCCAATAAACGCAGGTAAACGTTGCTTACAAAACGCTGCTAAAGAACGTTTTGTAAGCAGCGTCTCCTGCCCGACGCCAAGAGAGCCCAGATAGCGTCCAGTGCGCATGGAGCCTAACTGTCCTTTTTGTTACATCTGTGAACTCTCACTAGTTCAATTCATCTGAATAGAACTAAATGAATATGTAAATGTTTCAAACCACTAAAATAAGAATACATTCATACTAAGGCCCCTTTCACACTGCCGTGACTTGAAAGTCGCACGATTTTGACGCGATTTTGCAAGCACGATTTTGACGCGATTTCGAGGCGATTTTGGCGCGATTTCAGGGAATGCCTGTTCAAACTTGAAGTCTATGGACCTCAACTCGCATGAAAGTCGGACCAAAGTAGTGCAGGGGCTACCTTGAAATCGACACGACTTGAAGTCGTACATATATGAATGGTTGTCATTGGAAATCATGGAGAACGACTTAACATGCGACGTTGTAGTCTAAAGTCGCAGTACAAGTCGCAGAAGTGTGAAAGGGGCCTAAGGCTTAATGTACACGGGACACTTTTTTAAACCTCTCCTGAACTATTTTTTTGACAGCTAGAAGTTGATGCTTAAAAACGGCTGTTTAGCCGCGTTGTTTTTTTTTTTTAATGAAAACGCCTGTAAACGAAATGCTGTTAAACGTGAGTTACCTCGTTTAGCAGCCTTACAAGCTGTTACAGGCATTTGGCATTTCAAATGCCTCTGAAAATCTTTTGGGTTCCAAAAACAGCTTCTAAACTCAACTGCCTAGAAACGACCATAAACGACCCTGTGCACATGTACTGATAAGATAATATAGAAGAGAGTTCAGGGGCAGCTGAAAAAAACACCCAACTACTTCTGTTTACCAGCAGCAGTGTACATGAGGCCTAAAGCCCCGTACACACGGTGCGACGGTCGTATGAAAACGGTCGTACGACTGCTTGTTGTACGATCATCCGACCGTTAGTACATGCAATTAGAACAGCTGACGTACGACGGTCGTACAACAGAAGTTGGATGAGCAAACTAGAAAACTTTGGTTGTGCAACAAGCGGTCGTTCAACCGTTGTATCGTGTGTACAGAGAAGTTGGTCCAACAAGTTGTATGTGCAAAACACGCATGCTCAGAAGTCAGGAACACTCGGAAGTGTCCGTTCGTGTAAACCTACATTCCTAATTCACAAATGACATGCACCTGAACTCCCTTTTTAAACGTTTGTAACACGTCACTACGTTCGGCTTGGTCGTACGATCGCTTAGTGCGTGTCAGTATGCGAGATACATCAGACAACATACTGGCTGGGCCGTTACATTGGGCCGTTCGGTCGTACGACCGTCACACCGTGTGTACGAGGCTTTAGGCTGGCCATACATTATACAATCTTCTTGTACAATCTTTCTTTAGATTTAACAAAACCATACGCGATCAAGCCAAAGCCCTTTCAATTTGTATGCAATCAGGCACGCCCATGCACTACATAGTTGAAGGTGAATCTAAAAGAAATTGAATAAGAACATTGTATAATGTATGGCCAGCCTAAGCCTTGTCAGTAAAAGATTTGATCTTTATAAGGCTTCAGAGCATCCACGTGGACTTATTATTTTATTTGTGGAAAATGTAGCTGGCTGCATAGACTAGATGAAGATATTGGAAAAATTCAGAATTTCCAGCTTTTTATTGGCACCGTACATGGACACTGTTCAGTATTTGAAGTGTGACAATTTAATTCCCGGGAAAGGACTGTAAAAAAAAAAAATGTTTGTGCAGCAGCATTGTCATGGTGGAGAATCCAATTGTTAGGCCAGCATTCCGCTCTTTTCCTATGAATAGACTCCTGTACCTTCTCAGAATTTCCAAGTAACAATGTTGATTGACCATTATACCATGTTCTATGAACTCATAGTGAACAATCCCCTTGTGATGAAAAAAACACATCAGTATTAGCATACGAGGGTTCGTACTCTGTCCACATTTACACCCGTCCTTTGCATTTTTGGCTGCCCACTTCTTGCATCATCGTGGACAGTGATGGCCCTATCCATTCGTCTCCTAATCTACATGCAGAGCGCTGGCCACTTGGATCCCAGTCGGGTGTTTTTGTTTTTTTAAGCACCTTATTAGAGCCAGAGGCTCTAATAGGCTTCAAAAAAGGGTGGCCTTGGGGCTCAGATTCTGAGACCCATTTCCCAAATGGCCGAAAGGAGAAGCATTCCAATTGGCCTAGGGGGAGGAGAAAGGAAGAGTGAGGAGACGCACGGCAGAAGCCGCCGTGATGCCGAGGAGGAGACGCAGGGGAAGCTGCCTTCTGTTGACCAGAAAGAAGCGCTAGATGGGGCAAGTGCCGGGCTCGACTGGTCGACCGGGGGGGGTTGGTGCGTATGACCCGGCTGACCGACCGGGGAAGGGGGGTGGACCTTGGGGGTTATGGCTGTGGGAGCACTGTTTGCCACCGGGCGCCACTGATCAGTGGATATCTTCCAGTTCCTACTTAAACCACCTATGCCATTCAAAAACACTTGACTTCTTTATGGAAAGTCCACCGTAGGCCTTTTGTAACAGAGCTAAAGTTTCATCCACTGCTCAAGATTACTCCCACTCATTTTCTGCCAACAGCGCAAGGCACACATGTGTTATTTCTTCTGGTACTCTGTAAAGACTGAGTCAACTGTTCTGCAACTCAGGCGGCTGCAAGTCAGAACATGTCAGAACACGCTTAAGTGCTAGAATGCTACCCATGGGCATGCAGGCTGCACCCAAAACCTCTCTTAATCAAAACATACCCCCAAAGACAACCGTTAAGTATCAAAAACTCCAGAATTAATTTTGGCAGATTATTGCCGCGGCACTTTATTTATTTTGCTTTGCTAATTCATAATAATAATAACCATACATTAAAGTGGATGTAAACCCACCACCCACCCAGTATAAACGAATGGCACAGTATTAAGGTATATGTACATGCAAGCCTCCTGCATATATCCCTACCTTGCAAATGTCATCCCTTTCAGCAGTAGCAGACTGGCAAAACACTAGAATCAGTGAGTGGCTCTCTTTGCTGAAGCTCAGTGGGTGAAGTTGTGATGTCACAAGACTTCCCACCAGCTCTATACTGAGAGCTGGAGTTGATGGGAGGGGGGAGTGTGAGGCTCTTTTTGCTCCATGCAGGAGATAAGAAAATGACCTGTCAGTCAAACAGCACGGGATGAAACGGCTGAAAAAAGATAAGAGCATTACTCAGAGTTGGATTACCTCTTCGTGGCAAAACTGGACACATATGACATGATATCCTCTCCTGTACAAGGTAGAAGTGTCAGTTATTTTTTTTTTTTCGGGTTTACATCCACTTTAAGGGCCGGTTCACACATAGGCGATCCAACTTCAGGGGCGACTTTGCTAGGCGATTTTAACGCTGCTTCAAGGCAACTTCAGCGCGACTTTGGGCGGCTTACAACACAGCCTGAAGCGACCTCCATGCCAGGCGACTTTGCCTGTGGCCAATCAGAGAAGGGAGGGAGGGGGTTGCCTGGGAAATTCGTGGGGAGTACCTGTGTAAATTGTAAAGTCACTGCAATATATATGGTGATCCGACTTGGAGGTGACTTCCATTGAATTATATGGGCACAAGTCGGGTAGAAGTCGCCTTGAAGTAATACAGGAACCTTTTCTGAAGTCAGACCGAAGTTGGAGCGACTTCAGTAGTGTACATTAAGACGGCTCCCATTCAATTCAATGGGATTTCTTATGTCAAGCATCTTGGGGCGACACAAGTCGGATCACAAGTGTCATATGTGTGAACCGGCCCTAAATCTCAACAGCAATGAAAAATAATAATATATATATTTGCTTAGTCATAATACAAATCAAGCAAATAAGCAGTATACAGAAAACAAACCCCCCCCCCCCCCCCAAAACCAGGCGTGACATACCACAAATAAGTGCTCGCGACTTAGCTCTTCTTCCGTGCTGATCACGGCATTCAGTTGTCACACCTTGTATATATTATTTTTTCAAAGAAGCTGTGAACAGAGTTTTCTCAAGTGAAAGGGGAGAACAAGGGGGGTCGGTGAAACATTTAAATACGATATTCATTTTTAATTCCACTAGCTCCCATCCACACTACACAGATCTTTCACAGACATACTGTGTATTGCTAATCTATTTAAATTAGGGATGCACCGATACTGTACTGCGAGTACAGATAACCAACCAATATCGAATACCAATACTTTGCAGTGTGATTTGCATCCATACAAAATGAATGGGTGCAAATCGAAATGCAAAGAATTGCATGCAATTTGAACAGGAATGCAGGGTGATTCCTGTCCGAATCGCATGCGATTTCCCCCACCGCTCCTGTGTATGTGAACCCAGTAAAGAAAGCAAAACATCATGTAGTGCAGCAATAGGCAGCTTATTAAAATGTTATAACAAATTACACAAAGTAAATATCAAATCCATATCTGCAGTGTCCCCGTCTCACCGATGATAGAAAACCACGGCCGCTGGAGGTGCTCACAGGGTTGGAGGAGATGTTTTGGGACTCCTGTGGGTATAAGGCTTGGGGGCAGATCGCCAGACGTCTCCCCCAGCTCTGTGAGCACCTCCATGGTTTGCTATCATCAGTGAGGCGGGGTCACTGCAGATATGGATTTGACTAGATACTTACTTTGTGAGTAGTTATAACATTGTAATAAACTGCCTATTGCTGCACTACATGGCGCTTTCCTTTCTTTACTGGCGGCTGGTGCTCCATCGGTCGGGGGGGGCAGCAGAGGGACCTGACCATGCCCCCCATCACTCCAGCCCGCACTGCACTCGTATCCCCCCCCCCCCCCCCGTCGCCGACTCACTTAGTGTACATAGCTCACTCACCTCTCCTCTGCGGTAGTCTGCTGGAGGGGATCCTCTGCCTCCGGGCACCCCGAGATCAGCACACTCAGCCCGATCTCCCCCCCTGATCGCGGAATCAGATCCATAGGTGTGCGCCGCCTATTGCATTAGGGTGTGCACCCCAAATCTCAAACACATATGTGTGTGTGTATATATATATTTATACTGACAGTGTCAGTAGAGCAGTGGACGGTATCAGTAGGGCAAAGATTGGTGTCAGTAGTTTTCATTGCTATTATTTTATTTTTTTACGATCTTATTTTTTAAAATTATTTTCTTACAGTTTTTAGTGAAATATCAAGGGTCTAAACAGGGGGAATCAGTCACACCTGGCACACCCTGTGCGCGCGCCTATGCTCAGATCCGATCTCCGATGGGTGACAGCAGGATACAGTCCGGGCACAACCTCCGAGAATGCATGCATCCGGCGCCCTGCTTGTAGATCAGGGGGCTGGAATCATGGATGGGGGGGGGGGCGGCGCCCCTGCGTCCCTAGTGGACAGGCCGCCTCTGCTGGGTTCACACACACAGGAGTGGTGGGGGAAATCGCATGCGATGTGGACAGAAATCACACTGCATTCCTGTTCAAATTCTTTGCAGTTTGAATTGTGTCCATTCATTTTGTATGGATGCAAATCACACCGCAAAGTATTGGTACTTGCACTCGCCGAAAAAATAACAGTATCGGCGCATGCACGATCGCTCATCGCCCATTTTTGTTACTGGAATCAGGCAGTTTTGCGGTATTGGAGTGAAGCAAATGCCGGTTACTGCTGTTTACATGTAAGTGCAATGTGTTATCAATAGATGTGATTGGTTTACGATATCACACTATGTGGAGCCTCTTTTTCATATCCATGTGATCTACAACGTGAATGAAACAGTGGATGGCCTGTCTGAAATGATATGAGGACTGCATTTGTGAATATGCTTCCTGGAGCCACTGGATCTGTGCTTCCATTTTCCAACAGTGTGGTGTGTAGAATTAAGCGCCCACTGATCTCCCTGGGTGATTGCTGGCTATCTGAAAAGCCTCCTGCATGAATATCTTCTGGGTGTCACTACCGCTGTCTTTGGATAACTCCTTTTTTTACACTGGGCAGAAGGACTTTTTTAGGCTTTTTATGCTTATTGTTGTTTTTTTAAATATATTTTTTAGTTTTTGGTGTTCACAATTTACTCTTGAAAAAGGACTCATTTGTTTGATATATTTGTTACATCTGTTATTCATGCTATTTCACTACAGAAATGTTTACACACTCTGTATTAGTGCTGCACTCTGTATTTGCATTATTTAGTATCAAGTGCATAGTGCACTGCAGCTTTGTGTTTGTATCCGAGCGCAGATATCTTACTTTTATTTTTACGATGGTGGGGGAAATCGCATGTGATTTGGACTGGAATCGCACTGCATTCCTGTTCAAATTGCATGCAATTCTTTGCAGTGCGATTTGCACTCATTCATTTTGTATGGACACGAAGTGCACCGCAAAGTATCAGCACAGATACTGATATAGGTATCAGTATAGGTGCATCCCTAATTTAAATCCTTTTCAAGCAGTGGCAGCTGTTGCTCAATATTTTTTTGGGGGGGGGGGCAGCAAATCAATGACACCCCCAGCCCCCAACAGGAGATAGACGAGAATGCGGCAATTCTGCCCCCTCCCTGTGAATGTAGTTTTTGATTTTGGTAGACTTGCAGTGTTTTTGGCATAGCTTTAGCTGTTCTGGTTCTAGTTTGGTCTTATGTGTTGCCAGGAAATAACCTATAACAAAGTCAGGCCAATTAGATATTTATATGTATATAAAAAATCTGCGCTAAAAGTGAATTTAAAATAATAAACAGTGACAGCAGCTATACACAATGTCCAGACACCGAACAATCATAAATAGAAAATCAATAGTGCAGCTCTATTAGATATTTGCCTTGACTAAATAGACATATAAATTGCAATGAACATGAACTTTAGTAGTTTGTGGCTTCCATGCTGTTTATAATCTAATATCCTTATCCTAGTCATTTAGAGACACAAGGGTCTTAGTCATTTGTTTTGTGCCTTAGGAAGAACTTGGTACGTATGAAACAAACCCACAAAATTCCTGAAGTTAGAGGAGATCTCCCAAAGAGAAGAGAATTCTCTTGTTAGAAAGATTTCCCTGGAAATGGTATCCCCTTTGGACAATCTCCTCTTACTGCTTGTCCCAGTGAAAACTCTAAAATGTTGGATTTCTCTTCACTGTCTTTCTAACTGACAGTAGTCAGCAGAGGAGTGAATCTCCCCAATGGGGACACAGACAGCAATAAATAAAACTTAGCAAAAGGGCATAACCAAAAAATGTTTGGTCAGAGAACTGCTTTAACATGGGAAAGATCACAAGTTTGCCCGAATATTGACAATGGTTTGTGATTGATGCTACAACATGGGAAAGAATCTCAAAAGTCATACGACGATCATTCCTTTTTTGATATGTAAAAGAAAGAATTATTTTTACAACACATTCATCAAGAATGTTACTTTGTCCAAGTCAGGGCTTGTTTGCATTTTGGTTTTGCTTAGACTTGCAGTTTGCCATTTAAGTCAATTCAAAGTCTTGGTAAAATGCAATTCGACACATTTAAACAATGCACACTGAACCCATAGGTTCTGGTAGGAACAAACCCTGAATATTGCAGTAGGTCCAGAGCAACTACAGTGAGCGGATCTGGTGTATTCCATGCTGATCATGACTGATAAGGTTTACACATTCAATATATATATATACACTATATTACCAAAAGTATTGGACCTGCCTTTATACACACATGAACTTTACTGGCATCCCAGTCTTAGTCTGTAGGGTTCAGTATTGAGTTGGCTCACCCTTTGCAGCTATAACAGCTTCAACTCTTCTGGGAAGGCTGTCCATAAGGTTTAGGAGTGTGTCTATGGGAATGTTTGACCATTCTTCCAGAAGCAATGATGTCAGGCACTAATGTGGATGAGAAGGCCTGGCTCGCAGGCCAGTCAAGTTCCTCCACCCCACACTCACTCGTCCGTGTCTTTATTGACCTTGCTTTGTGCACTGGTCCAGTATCATTTGGTGGAGGGGGGATTATGGTGTGGGGTATATTTTTAGGGGTTGGGCTTGGCCCCTTTGTTCTAGTGAAGGGAACTCTTAAGGCGTCAGCATACCAAGACATTTCGGACAATTTCATGTTCCCAACTTTGTGGCAACAGTTTGGGGATGGCCTCTTCTTGTTTCAACATGACTGCGCACCAGTGCACAAAGCAAGGTCCATAAAGACATGGATGAGCGAGTTTGGGGTGGAGGAACTTGACTGGCCTGCACCTCAAGTCCTGCCCTCAATCCCATAGAACACATTTGGGATGAATTAGAGCGGGGACTGCGAGCCAGGCCTTCTTGTCCACATCAGTGCCTGACCTCATAAATGCGCTTCTGGAAGAATGGTCAAACATTCCCATAGACACACTCCTAAACCTTGTGGACAGCTTTCCCAGAAGAGTTGAAGCTGTTATAGCTGCAAAGGGTGAGCCAACGTAATATTGAACCCTATGGGCTAAGACTGGGGTGCCATTAAAGTTCATGTGCGTGTAAAGGCAGGTGTCTCAATACTTTTGGCAATATAGTGTGTATATATCTATATGTATATGTATATCTATATATATAGATACATATATATATATATATATATATATATATATATACACACATGTATATTGTATATACTGTATATATACACACATGTATATTGTATATACTGTATATATACACTTTTATATTGTAAAAATACTATATTTATATATCCGTTGACATTTTTGCAATCTCTCATATTCAGCACTGCCTTATTTTTGTACATAAAAGACAGAACTCTATTGTAGCAATGCACTACTGTTAACCCTGGTGTTAGTTTGAACAATTATCATAGTAAATACTTTTCATTCACAACTGCAATTGCTGAATAACTGCCTTATATCATTTACCAGACACACTGTACTGTCTAGTGTCAGCTGCCACCTATAATAAACTGAAGGATAATAAACTACTAATTACAACTTTTATTGGCCTGTAGAGTAGCAGTAGTTCTGTTAGGTAACAAAAGTAAACAATGTGAAGCAAAGCATATTGTAAATTTACAATACAAAAGACATTCAGCTAATATGTATTGGATTACGTATGCCGCATACCTAGACCATAAAGTTATTCCACAGCAAGATGAAACTGGTAAAGAAATTCTTGCAATTGTCCGCATTTTCTTTGTAACTAAAACAGAACTGCCATGTTTTAGAATGCTATTTCTCTTTTCATATATCGTTCTCATACTAAACACAACTGCATTTTATTTTACATGTTTTTATTTTTTTATTATTCTTTGTGATAGTTTGGCTAAACGAAAAAATACTAAAATCAAGGTAACAGTACACAGGATGATATATCCAGATATAAATGGGTTATACTGCCACCTTCAGGAGAATTGGATACTGGCAAGCAAAGCTGTAAGTACAGCTCAGTATAATCCCCCTTGCTCCCAGAGGTGGGGGGCTTGTGTCCTTTGATGTACTACAAAACAAAAAATCCTATTTTCTTACATTACAGGACACGGCATGAAGTATTCTGGAACCAATAGGATGTCCAAAAGCAGTCCAACTGAGGGGTTGTCAGCAAATGTAAGGCCCACAGAAATACCAGTCCGGCTCCTTCGCACAGGCGTATGAATTGATACACCCGTGTAAATGAGCCCTAACAAGGAAAGCTTGGAGCCTACAGTGCTGCCTGAAGAACCTGGTGCACCTTCTATTAAAGTGATATTAAAGGCATATTTAAAAAAATATATATAACAAACATTTACCCGTTCTGTTACACTTACCCATTCTCGGGTCACCTGTTGGCACTCCTGGCCCTGCCCTCCTGCTGAGTGCCTTCATAGCAAGCAGCTTGCTATGGGGACACATGAGAAGGCTCATTCCATTCTCACACAGAGTGTGGCTTAGCCCCACCCCTACTCTCTCCTCATTGGCTCACTGGCTGTGATTGACATATCGGGAGCCAATGGCTCCTGCTGCCATCTCAGCCACTGAAGAGGAAGGGACCTGGTAGAGCTGCTGCCCTTATGCACATCACTGGATCAAGGTGGGGCGCAGGTAAGTATTAGGGAGCTGGGGGGGCTGCTGCACACAGAAGGTTTTTTACTTTCATGCATAGAAAGGTAAAAAAAAATGGAGCCTTTACAACCACTTTAAATATTTATATGTAAAATAAATATTTTTTTATATATAATTTAAAACGTGATAAAAATGTTTAAAAAAGTTTAACGTTTAAAAACAGGTAAATTATATATAAAAAATAATAATTAATGAGTACAATTGATGCAAAACCATTATGGGTTTTTTATATATAATTTAAAACGTGATAAAAATGTTTAAAAAAGTTTAACGTTTAAAAACAGGTAAATTATATATATAAAAAATAATAATTAATGAATACAATTGATGAAAAACCATTATGGGTTTGAATGTGCAAAAAAACCCTGGTTCAAATGCGGTTAATGGATACCATGTAGTTCCAGAGTGCAATGCTATTCTATGCTCAGTGGTCAATTTATCTAAACTTCTTCTTTAAAATCATGTAAGACCTGGATCCAACAACAGTTCCACAGCAAATGTCACAAGATCATGTATCTTCCCCAGTTTAATGTTTGTTTGAAAAACATTTGAACCTCCTGAGCAGTTCTGTATGTAAGGATTTAGGTACAAGTTCAGATAGTAGTGCTAAGGCAGGTGTACCCAATAAAACGACCTCTGTGTGTTATCTCTGCAGAGCATATACTGTATGGGAACAAGGAGTGTACAGTTTAGCATGTCATTGCTATAGCCACGGCATACCTAAAATACTTGCACTAATGTAGTGTCAGAAGGGAAATCCTCCAATTGTTTCCCTCTTATATTCCTAATATTTGCTGACACTGAACATAAGGATGTATGACGTGCAAACGTTTGAACTTTCTGGACAGAATGCTTTTTTTAATACTTTTTTAGCAGCACTTTATTTACTTTGTAATAGTTAATACAATTAAGAAATATACTGTAATAGCTGGTCATTTGGACTATGTAATTAGAACAGGATGGTTTCAATCACTTTCCAACCTCCTATCCAGGGCCGTCTTAATAACATCTTGGACCCCTGGTCAAAGTAATGCACGGGGACCCTTACCAACCTGCCCCAATTTTCGTACTTACTCACAAGAATTCAAGTATAAATAGTTGATAGAATTGAACATATATTTATTAGTACTTTCAATAAAATCAATTTTAAACAATAAGAAAATATGCCATAAACCAAAGACTAATCAATACAAAGCACAGGGGTGGGGGGGGGGGGGGGGCTAATCAGAAACCAAATAC
>BLSH010535871.1:206044-224539 GCA_018402905.1 Glandirana rugosa
TATGCGCATGGTATTTATTAGAAGTGGAGCAGTTGCTTGGATAAGCAGCAAAATGTCTCCAACATTATGGAACAAGTTCAGTTGAATGTGACTAACTACTACTAGCAAATACTGGAAGAATAGAAATTTTAAAAGGCATATTACATAATGTTCATTGACGTGAACCTTTCACCCCAACTGGCATTGGCATGCGCACGGGAGCTGCCAGTAACGGCACGGCTCTCTAGAAACGGCGCCAAGCGGCTCGTTTCTTCAGTGGGCATGCGCCGATGACGGCGCAAGCTTATACAGTGAATATCTCCTAAACTATGCAAGTTTAGGATATATTCACGTTACCTACAGGTAAGCCTTATTATAGGCTTACCTGCGGGTAAAAGTGGTTGTAAACTGGTTGCATTTTAATGCATGTAACTGCGTGTAAACGTGCCTAAAAGTGATATGGGGGGGGGGGGGGCATAAAAGTTGTTTATACCTCTCAGATCACTTCTTCTGCATTTAGAAAAGGTAAACACAGGAGTGCCTTTAAAGTTCTTATGTTATATAGATATGTGAACGTGTCAAGCTCATTCATATATGTAAGGCTGGTCCTATAAAGAAAAGTAAAGAATTAGTGTGTGGGTACCCAAACAAGAACAAAGCCATAACAAAATTCAATATCATTTTATATATTGTTTATATTAATGAAATTTGTTAATTATAAAGCATCTATGTTTGTAATTTATAAAGCTTTGTGTCACTCTGATCACTTTTACCCCCCTTTAGAAGCTTTGAGATTGTGGACAATTGCTCCAGTGTTTTCACAGTAGACAACTGGGATCTCTGGACATCATTCTTCTGATTTTGGAAGCTCTTGATGATCTTTACTGTGAGTGGAAGCCATTTGGCCCTCCTTGTACTGAAATATGTGACGCTCCCTTTTATTTTATAATCAACGCTTATTCATTTTTTACAAAACAAAATAGAGAACAAAAAAAAAATATGAAAAATAGCAGTCTATGACCATGAGACGACACCAAGCCTGACAGTCACATAAGACAATTGTTACAGCAGTAAGGCCCCATTTACACCTGAACGATTTTCTGCTTGAAGCTTGTAGCTCTAAAATGATCAACAAGTCAAATCCCATTCATTTCAATTGCCCCTGTTCACATCTGAGCTTTCTGTCGCCTGAAGCAAAACACCTGAAGCAAAACACCTGAAGCAAAACACCTGAAGCTCAAAAAAGTACATGAGCTTCTATTTGGCAGATTACAAGAGTTTTTGGCCCATAGGCTTCAATAGAAATGTCTGACTTGAGCATTTTACGAGCATTTTTCTGCTTAAATAGCAGCTTTCCACCCCTAATTTCCTCTCCCTCTCCTCCCCCTAGTGCTTTCTATTGGCTAAACAAAAACGCCTGAAGCTGTAAAATGCTTGTAATACACCTCTAAAATGCTTTAAACACTTCCCGCCCTATTGCCTATTGACAAATGACGGCCGGGTGGTGGCTTTGTTATCCTGACTGGACGTCTATTGATGTGCTCAGGATAACCCGTAATCGCGCGCCCGGTGGTGCCGTGGGTTAGTCTGACCCACCGCATTACCGAGGTAAAAGGCTTCAATCACGGCTGGTCACAGTGTAAAGAGAAAGCCGTTTATCTGCTTTTCCTCTGCTCAGGTCTGCAGACCTGAGCAGTGGAGAGCCGATTGGCTGCTCTTCTGACGGGGGGGGGGGGGGTCCTGCGCTGAACATTTATCAGTGCTTTAAACGCTTCCTGCCCTATTGCCTATTGACAAATGACGGCCGGGCAGTGGCTTTGTTATCCTGACTGGGCGTCTATTGACGTCCTCTGGATAACCCGTGATCTCGCGCCCACGTGGGGCACGGATTGCAGCGATCGGTGGTGCCGTGGGTCAGTCTGGCCCACCGCATTACCGATCGAGGTAAAAGGCTTCCATTGGAAGCCTTTTACCATGTGATCAGCAGTGACCAATCACGGCTGGACACAGTGTAAACAGAAAGAGCCGTTTATCGGCTTTTCCTCTGCTCAGGTCTGCATACCTGAGCAGTGGAGAGCAGATCGGCTGTTCTCCTGATGGGGGGGGGCTGCGCTGAACGTTTATCAGTGCAGCCCCCCTCAGGATCGCCACACTGGACCGCCAGGGAGCCGGCCAGGTCCACCAGGGAGCCCCCCCCCAGGGACAGCATAAGGAGGCCGCCCATGAACCACCAAGGAGAAGATCTACACTAGACCACCAGGTAAGGGGCATGCAGTACACTGTAGGGATGGCACTGTGCCCATGTGATGCCTGCCAGTGACATCCCTACTAGTGCTATATGCACCAGTGCCCACCAGTGCCATGTACTGGTTCCCACCAGTGCCCACCAGTGCCGCCTATCAGTGCCCAACTGGGCCACCTATCAGTGCCCACCAGTGCCACCTATCGGTGCCCAGCAGTGCCACCTATCAGTGCCCATCATTGCTGCCTATGAGTGCCCATCAGTGCCACATATCAGTGCCACCTATCAGTGCCCGTCAGTGCTGCATATATGTGCCCCATCATCAGTGTCACCTTATCCGTGCCACCTCTTCAGTGCCAATCTGTACTGCCTCATCAGTGCCCGTCAGTCTAGCCTCATCAGTGCCCATCAGTGTATCCACATCAGTGCCCGTCAGTGATGGAAAAAATGTATGTATACAAACTTTTGTTACAGAAACAAAGGAAAACTTTTTTTTTTTCAAAATTTTTGGTCTTTTTTTATTTGCAACGCAAAAAATAAAAACCCCAGTGGTGATCAAATACCACCAAAAGAAATCTGTATTTGTGGGAACAAAATTTTAAAAATTTGATTTGGGTACGATGTCGCACGCAATTGTCATTCAAAGTGCAATAGCACTGATAGCTGAAAATTGGTATGGGCAGGAAGTGCTTTAAGTGCCTGGTATTGAAGTGGTTAAAAAAGCTTGTAAAATCTGCAAAAACATTTAAGAAAAATGTCCGAAAAATGGCAGTAAATCGATACACTCTGGTGTGAATGGAGTGAATAGAGAACAGTGAAAAATTCCCAGTTACAGACAGTTACGATAATTATGAAATCTTGCTATTGACATACATCAGTCATCAGTTAGAGCCTTGCAGTGTAACCACAAGCAAAAATGGACATGAACAGGCAAGGCCAGTCTGTGTCCAATACTGCAACGCAATTGATGCCTGTCTCTAAATGAGCATAGAAATAAGGTCCCTGGTCTGTGGTGGAAGGCCAGGCCGCTAACCAGCTAGGAAAAATCAAAATCAGAAGAAATAAAATAAAATGAAATAAAATACAATAACTCAGTTGATATGATACGACAAACCGTGTCAGAACTAGAACATCTCTTTATTACACTTGGAGTTTAATATACCAGTCGTAAACCTGATGTTGAGCCCAATAAGTGAATGATTACGTAGTACCAGGTCAGGACAAGAAAAGTGAAATAATGCCCTTGCTGGGGTTGTAGCATATGTTCTTAACCAGACATGAGGTACCATTTGGGTAGATGTGGTTAAACGAGTTTGTCAATTTCTAATGAATAATACATCCAACCGGACCAGAAACTGTTTTTGTTTGTGTTTACTGGTATAGACCCATCTCTCTGCCGCCATGACTTTGTCCACCTCTCTCTGACATTCCTTAATAGTAGGACAGCGGCTTTGCTTTCAATATCTAGGGATAAAACTTTTGGCTGCGTTCACAAGGTGGTGCTGCTCCCATTTAAACTTGGTGAGACCAGCATCACATGCTGATCCTGTAATCAAGGCAAAGAATAAAGAGGCGCCTCTAAGTGCAATCAACAAGGTACAACAATTTACTGAAAGGGTTAAAAACACTCACAAGATCCCAGGTATATACAGGCACAATCACAGTCCAAAGAGATGGAGAAGGGGCAGGTGTAGGACGCCAATCCAGCTAGGGGAGATGATCAGCAGTGTAGCTGCAGCGTCTCCGATCGTTCACTACCGATGGATGGTAAACAGCCGGCTGAAGCGGTGTGGGAACGAGGCTGGGAGCGCAGGAGCAATTGTCT
Source organism: Glandirana rugosa (assembly GCA_018402905.1). Classification (NCBI taxonomy): domain Eukaryota; kingdom Metazoa; phylum Chordata; class Amphibia; order Anura; family Ranidae; genus Glandirana; species Glandirana rugosa. Next base: position 210,091 of record BLSH010535871.1, read on the forward strand.
CAGGTGGATGACATCACAGACTACAAACCGAAATCCATGTTTTTACCTACCCATGCCAAAGGACCTTTCATAGAAAGTTTCTATAGGGTAGTTTTCTCTGAATTCAAGAAATTATGTCAGCCCAGCCATACCCATCGCCCCAGTCATCGCAATCTATCCCCGCCAGAGATCACCGCTCTAGACACACTCATGCAGCGCGGTGACTTAATCATCAAACCTGCGGACAAGGGCGGTGGTATAGTGGTCCAGAACAGGACCGACTACATCACAGAAGCATTGAGGCTTCTCTCAGATAATAGTACCTATGAAAAACTCCGGACAGATCCCACATCATCTTTAGCCTTAGAAGCTAGTCATCTAGTACAAACCGGCCTGGATGACAATGTACTCACTAAGGCTGAGTCCTCTTTCTTACTGAAGGATTACTACTCCATACCCTATTTCTACCACTTGCCGAAGGTCCATAAAAATGTAAAAAACCCCCCTGGGAGACCTATAGTGGCTTCTATGGACAGCGTAACCTCAGGGTTTAGCCAATACATAGACCGTTATTTACAATCCATTGTCCAAACTTTGCCCACTTATATTAGAGACGGCTCCCACCTCCTGGAACTACTGTTCCCTTACAGATGGGAACCCTCATATGTTTGGCTTTCCCTAGATGTGTGTTCCCTCTATACATCCATCCCTCATGATTTCGGATTATCTGCTCTAGACCATTTCCTTTCCTCCAACCCCATGCTTAACCTCAGACAAGCTGCATTCATCATTGAAGCAACAAAATTCTGCCTCACCCATAACTATTTTAGTTTTGACGGGGACTACTACCTACAGACCAATGGCACGGCGATGGGGGCAAATTTTGCCCCCTCGTATGCCAACCTGGCCATGGGTCTGTGGTAGAATCAGCACATCCTCAACAATAACCCATTTTCAGCGAACATCATTTTCTTTGGCCGATATATTGATGACATTGTGGTGATCTGGGACGGTCCCCCGGAGCTCATGACCAAGTTCATCAATTATTGTAATCAGAATCCACATAATCTCTCGTTTACACATGTCACTGATCCCAACACTCTAGTGTTTCTTGACCTAGAACTTGGCCACCTTGACCACAAGATTGTAGCCAAGAACCACACTAAACCCACCGCTGGCAACTCGTTCTTGCATTTCGATAGCTGCCACTACCCACCCTGGATTAAGAACATACCCAAGGGTCAGTTCTGCAGAATCCGCCAGAACTGCACCCTTGATGAGGATTACCAGAAAGAGAGCTGTGAACGATCGGAGACGCTGCAGCTACACTGCTGATCATCTCCCCTAGCTGGATTGGCGTCCTACACCTGCCCCTTCTCCATCCCTTTGGACTGTGATTGTGCCTGTACATACCTGGGATCTTGTGAGTGTTTTTAACCGTTTCAATAAATTGTTGTACCTTGTTGATTGCACTTAGAGGCGCCTCTTTGTTCTTTGCCTTTCTTTCAGTTTGTTTATGAACCTGGGTTCCGGTTCATCCTCTGAAGGCTGCCTCTGGTGCTATTTCCTTGGACTACCACCTCTGCTTACACAAGTTTCTAAGATACTGTAAGCAGTTAATTCATGTCATTTGTGCCCCTCTTGTTTTATTTCCTTGTATGCCTGTTGATAATTGCGCCCTATACTTGCAATGATCCTGTAATCATGCCATGACTGTTATGACATCATCAGGATAGAAGAGAGAGATGGAAGTGCATACAAAAAGCCATTCAAATGTGACAGAAAGGCTTCAGCTGCATCCCCTACCGAACCACGCCCCTCCAACGCGTTTCAAGGGCATGGCTCAGGAGGGGAAGGAGCTGAAGCCTTTCTGTCACACAGCTTTTGGTGTACACTTCCATCTCTCTCTTCTATCCTATTGATGATTGGGCAAGATGATCCCATGGGGAGCTGCACCCGGCAAGGAGTAAATCACCGTGTTGATGTGTTATTGGAGCTTGCAGCAGCGCAACATGTTCAGTTGAGTTATTGTGACATCATCTGCAATTTGGAAGGTATTGAATGTTGGATTCTAAGATCAATAGAATAAGTTGGGGAGAGAGTAATATTGATGCTACTTACAATTTTCAAATTTATAGGCCATGTCTCAAATAAATAAGAGGAAGAATTTCTTTGTGGTCATTTAATTGCTATGGTTAAACAGTATGAACTGAAATGTGTTAAACCAGAGTCGTATCTATTGAAAATAGGGCCTATGGCAAGAATGGAGATTACACCCATGTCCAAACATCTGATATAACGTTACCATAATATCAACTCAAAAAATGCAAGTCAAACCTGTTCATCTTTTACATCTTTAAAGCGGAGTTCCACCCAAAAGTGGAACTTCCGCTTTAAGGGAAGGTGACCCCATTATTTTCCACAATTGGCATGTCATTTTTCAGGGGGGCAGCAGGGACCCTGTTGTACTTCCTCTCCTGGCTCCTCGGAACTGAAAGTAAGTTCACCTCCCCCCCCCCCCCGGGTCGATCTTCTGGGACACGTCACAGGTCCCAGAAGATACACCAGCCATTCACAAAGCGCAGCACAGCTCGCGCAGTGCGCGCCCGGCTTTGAAGCCAGAGCCGGGCACCCACACTTGTGATGCTGGCGCCGCACGGAGGAGAGGGAGAAGAGCAAGGCAGCGGGCTGAAGCCTGGGACAGGTGAGTGTCTGATTCTTAAAAGTCAGCAGCTACACTTTTTGTAGCTGCTGACTTTTAATAGGGTGGAACTCCGCTTTAATGTACAAATTATAGCACTACATGATAATTATAACTTCACCTTCCTTACTTTCACTGATGCAAATTGGTTTATGGTGCGATCAATTTCAGCTTCTCATCTCTCTACACTTAGCATAGCAAGATCAGAGGAGTCTACCCACCATCCCACATCAGAACCCCCTCTTACATCAGAGTCCCCCCCCCCCCCCAGCCCCAGTCATATGACTGATCTGTTTTCTCCCTCACGGGCTGCAGTCCTCTGTAGTGCCTGCTCCTGTATCAGACAATTTACAGGCTGTCAGGAGTTCTTTAGAGCAGTGCTTCTCAACCCTGTCCTCAAATACTTGCACCAGGCCATGTTTGCAGGTTTTCCTTTATCTTGCACAGGTACTTTAAATCAGAGTCAATGGTTTGGTATTTTGGACAGCTATTTTATCTAAGAGAGATTCCCAAAACAAGGCCTGTTGGGGGTAATTGATGACACGGTTGAGAGCCACTGTTTTAGTGGCTGCTTCTGTTGGGCCCTGTTAATCCCTACTGCTGAGTAGTACGGTGCCCCCCTTCAAGTGATGCTCAGTCCATGTGCCATGTGTGCCATGAGATACAGTGGGCAGCCTCACTGACCAATAGAAAAATGTAAGTAGGGTAAGCCAAATGCTGTGGGTTAAAGCTGCTGCTTGCTTAGAGGAGTGTGTGTTTTTTTTCAAAAATTTCGGTCTTTTTTTATTTATAGTGCAAACAATAAAAACTGCAGGGGTGATCAAATACCACCAAAAGAAAGCTATATTTGTGGGAACAAAATTACAAAAAAGTTTGTTTGGGTACAACGTCGCACGACCGCGCAATTCTCATTCAAATCACGACAGCACTGAAAGCTGAAAATTGGTCTGGGCGGGAAGTGTTCTAAGTGCCCGGTATTGAAGTGGTTAAGTACTGAAGTTTGGCGACATTCCACAAGTGTGCGCAATTTTAAAGAGTGACATGTTAGGTATATATTTACATCATCTGTCACATTATACAAAAAAATCGGGCTAACTTTACTTTTCTTTTTTTAATTCATGAAACAGTTTCTTTCCAAAAGTGTTGGATGCTCTGCCTCATCTGCCTCCCTTGACTGCATGTCCCTGGTACAGATTCATGTTAAGTCCTTTTAAGAGTCTAGCATTATCTAATAACACTTAGGAAAAACACTGCAAAGTTCAAAAGTTTATTAATCTATAAATTCATTCTTGGATCATAAGTAGTTATGTAATGCAGTTAAATAGGGGCCTGATGTATGTTACTAGCACAGCTAATTAATGCCAGAGATCATTTAAACCTCTAGTGAGATCTGTTGTATAGCTGACTCATCCAGTGACTGGAAATGACAGCACATCCCTATCTCCACTTGATCAAAGAGTTCATGGGAGAAAATGTGACTGTGTGGCTGATGCAAGACTAGTCACCAGAAGAACATTTGTGAACATTTACTTGTCTCTTACGACATGAATATTAAAAAGAGAACTATGCACTGTCTGTGACAGACTATTTTGTATAGCCCAGGGGAGTTCCAGAAACAACAGCAATCCGTTATGTGATGAAAGCACTTAGGGGCCCACTTATAAGAGATCAATGTCAAAAAAAAAAAATCTTCTTCACAATATGTGTTTCAAGAGCCCACTTATAAGGCATTTTTTTGCATTTATGCCCATTTTCCAATAAAACTAGAAATGCTTTAGTGGAATCTGATTTGTACACTGGTTTCTTCAATTTACAAACTCTTTTTTGCACTGACTCACCGGACACTCACATTAATGTAATCCATTAGGGAACTTACCCCAAAGTGCCATTAATGGATTTTTATTGTATCTGCTAATTTTGCACATTTTTCACCAAACTTTCTATCTTTTACCATTTTTTAGGTTGCAATTTGTTGTTACATCTTCCATATAAGCATTTTTATAAAGTAGTGTAGGAATGGGTAAACTTTTTGTGGTTTATTCAGTTGTGGTTTATCAAATAAAAAAATAAATTCCCCTACTACAGGGATAAGCAATTAGACCTCCAGCTGTTGCAAAACTACAAGTCCCGTCATGCCTCTGCCTCTGGGTGTCATGCTTGTGACTGTCAGAGTCTTGCAATGCCTCATGGGATTCGTAGTTCTGCAACAGCTTGAGGTCCACTAATTGCATACGCCTGCCCTACTAGGTACCTTACTGGATTCCCAAGCCTTCAGCCGGCATATGTGAAATATTTCTAAAAATTGAGCATAACCACTTCCACACAAATCTGTATCACAAATAGGAAAAAAACATAAGAACCAACAGAAAATCTGTGTTGAGCCAGCCATGATGTAATGGAGGCGACATGCATACATATATCACAGTTACCACTGACTCCTAACAGCTTTAAAACCTTGTCTACCAAGGTACGTTTATAAATGTCCCGGTATAGAAGTGGTTAAAAAAAGCTACCAGCAGCTGCTACAGCCGTGAATTTAGTATTGTTTTTTTCAGACACCTGCCAGCTTTCATGTAAAAGTGATCTAGCCAGCTATAAAGCCACTCAATCATTTTTATGGTATTGTGAAGTGCCACCCCCACCACACCCCTTGCCATGGTTCCCGAGCTCTCCCGCTGCTCCAGGTAGCACAGACCCTTCATAAACAGCTAATCAAGGATAGTCCTATGGTTGATCATCTGAAGTGGATAGGTTGTGTGCACTAAATTTCATTTTACTGTATTTTGTTCCAGAACATATACATTATCTCACAAAAGTGAGTACACCCCTCACATTTTTGTAAATATTTTATTCTCTCTTTTCATGTGACAACACTGAAGAAATGACACTTTGCTACAATGTAAAGTAGTGAGTGTACAGCTTGTATAACAGTGTAAATTTGCTGTCGATCAAAATAACTCAACACACAGCCGTTAATGTCTAAACCGATGCCAATATCAAAGAATTAATTGACTATATTTGTTATAAAAATTTAATTTTTATTTCAATCATTAAAAAGTTAATTTAATTAGAAAAATTACACATATTTTCATATATAAAGGTATCATTGAATAACTTAGCAGAAGCGCATGCTCTACATGTTTCGCCGTGTTCGGCTTCTTCAGGAGACTGAGCGCTGCTTATGATGAATACTATAAATAGAGAAATATATAGTATAAGAAAACATCATGATTGAACATGTCCATGTAATACAGTACATAGCATAGGTATTTTCATGCAATACAAGTTGATAACAAATTAATATAATTACCAATGCGGACCCACCAGATAATTTATGAAAATCCAAAACAGCAAGGAATAAAATATAATACAATTGCAAGGCTGAATTTCATGTGACTGAATGGAAGGGGGAAGATAGGACGTTGCTGGATTTCACGGACCTACTAACCAGTGAGTCATTGATATTCCACCGCAAGGTTCAACTAGGATGCTTGCTCCCCCCCGCAAACCATCCTGATCCTTAACCTCCATCTGATGATTGAGTTTATAACTTCGATCCAATCCCTAAACTTTTTTGATATATCGGGTAATGATTATCTTGCCGCAAATATGGTTCTACATTCCACCATTAAGTGTTGAGATTTTTGATTGAATATTTTTGTAACTAGATAAACTATCTATTCATTTATAGATTCTTATCTCCCTTCTATGGTCAACAGCATCGCCCAGTTTAATGAAATTCAGCCTTTCACCTCATTTTACTGATCTTCCTGTAACGCTATCTGTTCTAACTGTACCATTTGTGAAAATCTTAATAAAATGTTTATGCAAAAAAAAAAAAAAAATCAGCCCTTCAATTATATTATATTTTATTCCTTGCTGTTTTGTATTTTCATAACTTATCTGGTGGGTCCACATTGGTAATTATATTAATTTATCAACTTGTATTGCATGAAAACGCCTATGCTATGTACTGTATTACTTGAACATGTTCAATCCTGATGTTTTCTTATAATATATATTTCTCTATTTATAGTAGAAGCAGCACTCTCAGTCTCCTGAGGAAGCCGAACACGGCAAAACATGTAGAGCATGCACTTCTGCTAAGTTATTCGATGATACCTTCATATATGAAAATATGTGTCATTTTTCTAACTAAATTAACTTTTTAATGATTGAAATAAAAATTACATTTTTATATCAAATATAGTCAATATATTCTTTGATATTGGCACATTTAAAGTCCTGCTCTTTGGTTCTTTTTTGTGTTCTAATGGATTATTTTTAATCCTCATGCTGCTACCATTAGTAAATAACTATGTATATCATATTTTATTTGTTTTAAACTTTTCTTATACATTTTTTCAGTTACTTCCTGGTTTCATGCCTAGGCAAATGATGTCATACATCCCAGGAGTCTTCAGGAGGGGAGGTGGGGTTTTCTCAGCTAAGCACATTCTCCTGAATGCATGCTTGAGCTAAGGGCAGATGGATTCCAGGAAGTAAATGATATATGAATCATTTGCCCTTATTCAAGATGGCCCCAACCAGAAATGCTAGGGGGTTGTTTTTCAATGTGATTTCTCAACTAAATAAAGTAGAGACACAAGGATGGGTGGGTGAGTTTGCTTTAAATATTAAAAATGAATAAATAGTGCTTTAGTTTGTGGTGCTTAGATGCAGCGAAGATCTGCTTTAAAGTGGTTGTAAACCCTCTCCTATACCCAGTGAAGTGAACAGCCTCAGATGATACACAGCGATTAAACAAATCCTCCTACATAAGTTTTACTTGTATATCTGCTGCCTTCCCCTTTCTACACTGGAAAGTGCAGATTGTGTTAGAAATCCTTTTTCCTCTTTTAGCAGTGGGTGGGGAGTCTGGACTTACACTGTGTGTGAACTGAATAGACAAGCTCCCTGCTTATCTCCCTCGAAGCTCCCTCCCCGACACAATTCAGCTGCTGTTATCCCATGTGTCGGAGAAATTGTCAGAAGTGACCCATGCTGATAACAGAGGAATGGAGCACCAGAGAGAAACTGCACTTTGAAGAGAGATAAGTAAACATTACAGATATATGTGCTTAGGTAAAATTTCATGAATGGGGTTTACAAAGCTGTTCATAGATGGATTGAAATTTGGCTGGTACAGCAGGGACTGGCCAAATTGCCATCCATGCATGCCTCCTTCTACTCAAGAGAATTTGTTTTAATGATCAACTTCTGTTGAATGGGAATGTTGGAAAATTATTCTCGATTAGCGGTTGCAGCCAATGGTCTGTAGCTGCTGATCAGTGTATTCTGACAGTGGAGGAGTCCCACTGTCAGAATACATTGTCTTAGCGGGGAGCGTGGATGGAGGAATCCGACAGGTTTTTTTTCAGATTGCCAGCATTAGGGAATATGTCACGAAAAATAAAATTCATATTACAGGAGATGCCTGCAATTTACTTGCACCCAAGTGAAGACTTTGTAGAAAACCATCAATGAACTGCAAATGACATTCCTGGGATCATTCTTTACAGCAAAGACATGCCCTTAGCTTGACATATTGCATTTATTTATTTTTTTACATTTTACTGAATTACAGATGTTGCAGCTTGAAATGGAAACGCTACATTTTAATAACATTACAAAACTGGGTGTGTATCAATTTCTTATGCTGTATTAACTTTTTAATGCATCCTTCAAGGAATTGTGTAGAGTGGACCATCCAGCATGCTCTCAGGAGCATTCAGGCTGTATGGAGCCGGGAAGGCATCGATCAGTGCCGAGGGGCCATTGCATCTCCTCACAGCTGAACAGGAAGTGGGTCCTGAGACCCGATTGCCTGGGAATCCTAAGAATCCCTGCTCAATCGGATCTCAGGACCCGCTTCATGATTGGCCGATTTGAAGAGGTCTGACATGCCCTCTGCTGACCCAGAACCAGAGCTCCCCAATCATCAGGAAGCAAGAGTTTAGCTGATTGCAGGTCTGAATCAGAAGGGAGCTTCTCACACATCTGCAATGAGACCACTACTTCCAGACACTTGTTCAAGCTTTCAGGTTGTGGTTGCTTTAGAAAGAAAACAAATTATATATTTCAGTTGTATTTTTTAGAAGGAAATGTTAAAAATTAACGTCACCTGCACTGAGAATTATTACATTGGAACTCACAGGCCTGTAATGGTCATGTGCTATACTTTTTAACAATGTGACAAATTTTGCTTGTAATGGTAGTGTATGGATCAAAGAGTGTACAGTATAAGAAAATCAATTACAGATGATATTTTAGCATGCTGGAAATGTATTGTTAATGGAGCATAGCATCTGTTACTAGTAAAGTAATGACATAGCAATAGATTAGACTCTTTAAAATTATTATTTATATATAATTAACCACTTTGCACCCGGGGCAATTTTATAATCTTCCACAAATATGTAAATATCTGCATTTTTTTAATTACAACACTTTAAAAGCCCTTAAAAGGACATCAATTTAGAATTAACCATGAATGACATTTGCATAGATACCTTACATGTGTGGTGCAGTTGTTGTTTACATCAACCTTTTTGAAACCAGGAACCAGTTCCATGGGGGAGGGGGGGTGCTGGAGGGGTCAGGAGATGGGATATTTACAGAGTCTGTCCTCAGCACCCTTTCACACCACAACCCCCCTTTACAGCCCCCCCCCCCTTATATCAGTGAGGAAAGAGGGGTCAGACTGCTGGTGCACTGTGATGAAGGAGGCCATGATTACTAGGGGCACTGTAATATAAAGGGAACTGCATCATCACAGTGCCCCTTTACAATGCAGTCGCCTTTACATTACAGTGCTCCTTTATATTAATGTAACGGGGACTGCTCTGTAAAGGGGGCACTGTGATATAAAAGGGGTACTGTAATGTAAAGGGGCTGTGATGTGAAGTGGACTGCACTGTAAAGTGGGCACTGTGATGTAAAGGGGGTTGCTCTGTAAAGGGGCACTGTAATGATGCAGTCCCCTTTATATTACAGTGACCCTAGTAATCATAGCCTCCTCCATCACAGTGCACCAGCAGTCTGCCCCCTCTTTCCTCTCTAACGTCACACATCGCTAATGTCTGCCTCCTCTGCACAGGGCTCCTACCTTTAGCAGGACAGAGGCTGTTATCAGTCTGTGTGTCCTCGCTCCCCCACCCACCCGATGATGTCATCCACACAGCCGGAAGTGAGTGGCGAGTGAGTGGCGGTCATCAAAAGGCCATGGACTGCCAGCAGTCCAGTGCCCGGCAGTTGGGGAACTCTAGTTTACATAGAATGCATTTCCTATGCATGTGCTTGCATTCATGTATGTGTGCAGGCAGACGAGGTTACGTTGAATAGTATTTTTCTATTTATTTTATTATCATTTTAATTTTAACAATTTTTTTCTTCATTTGACATTATTGATATCACAAGGGGGCTAGCAAGTGGGGGAGTGCACCTCTAAATGTGCTAAAAGAGATACGCCTGGATGTCTTTTACTGAAAAGCTATCCCCGTACTTATTTAAACCACTTAAAGTCCAGGCCATTTGTAAACAACCCATGGATCGCAAGTGCTTAAACTAACAAAATCATCCCAAACTTTTAACCTGTACCTTACTCATTACCTGACCCTAACACTTAATTCTAACCATTGCCTAAACCCTAATACTTCACCTAAACCTGAAAATGAATTGTTAGCACCTAGCCTGAACCCTAACACTTGGCCTTAATCTAACTCCTAAAATGAACAGTTACGCTTAAAGAGACACTTTCAGTTTACCAATTCTAGGCAATGTAAGGCCTGTATTGTCAAGCTTTTATTTGCTTCAGACCCGTTGTGCATTCCCATATAAGTCTATAGAAATACAAATCCACTCCATCATATCCACCTGCAAATACTTGGTTTTGCCTGACATCAAATTCTTAAGAGAGTGGTGACATAACCACATTTGTCATTTGATAGTCTTCAAACCTAATGATTTGCCCTGAGCATTGCATCATAGGGGGACATCACAGGCTTCCCCCACATCTGAAATTACTGGGTATTTTGTGTCAGATGAGAGGAAGAGGCAGCTTTAGGAACCATTGGAGAGGTAGGCATCGGTGGGTGAGGGACTTTACAGATGTTTTTTTAACCCTCATCCAAACACATAACCCAATCCTACAAATTAACCATTAATGCTTAACCACTTGCCGACTGCCTTCCATATATATACTGCGGCAAGGTGGCTCGGCTGCACAAACCGACATACCTGTATGTCGGCCTGTGCATGTGATATTGTGGGCACGCACCACAGACGCGCGCCAGTGGGTTCGGCGGAATCGATATCTGCCGGGCACCCCCGATCACGGTACAGAGAGGCAGAACGGGGATCTACCTATGTAAATAGGGCGGATCCCTGTTCTGATAGGGTCAATGCTGAGATCTGCTCTTCCTAGTGATCAAGAACAGTGATCTTTGTCATGTCCCTGCCAGCCCATCCCCCACACAGTTAGAACATACCCAGGGAACACAGTTAACCCCTTGATCGCCCTAGTGTTAACCTCTTCCCTGCCAGTGGCTTTTATTCATTGATCAGTGCATATTTTTAGCACTGATCACTGTAATAATGTCACTGGTCCACAAAATGTCACTTGGCGTCTTATTTGTCCGCCACAATGTCGCAGTCCCACTAAAAATTGCCACCATTACAAGTAAAAACAATTGAAAAAAATGAAATTCAATGGGGAAAGGTTAATTTTTCCATATCTGGTGGTCCTGGCCTCGGATCCAGACATACTGGCGCAAGGTTCATGACATAACAATGACAATATCAGCACTTCCTCTAGAATTTTCACCAGCTCAATATCTCTTGTATTTGAACAAAATATCTAGAAAAAGATACTCCAAGTCGATAGCAGTTCACATGATTAACACAGCACGGTTATGCATCCCCGTGCATTGGAGATCCAAAGACCTCCCTTCACTGAAGGAATGAGTTGTCCAGCTCACACGAATAGGGGAAATAGAGGAATTGATTTATACTACAAAAGATAAGCTTTCCAACTACATGACTACCTGGGAAACCTGGCTACAGTTCAGGACCTCACAGGTGTGTCATGATTTGATGCAGACGAGTGTCTGAAGTTAAAAACTGCCCAAAAATACTCAAGTGATTTCATACTAAGAGTCCAATTTCTCATTTTCTTTCCTTATGACAAATGAGTGGAGTGGGTGGTGGCCCTCTTGATCACCTGGCCCTCCTCCTCTTAACCGCATCACGTTTCCCCCCCTTTTTTCTTATCTTTCTCTCTCTTCTTTCTTCTTCCCTCTCCCTCCTTTCTCTCTCTCTTCATGCTTAGCCCTACTTTTTATAGAGTCTCGGGAGCAGGAGGATCGGGGCGGAGAAAACGGGCGCAAGCCGCTTCTCCTCCCCCCTCCCTCCGGGGCCCTTGGACTTTATCACTACATAAGATGCACCTGATCTAAGACTGAATTTACTGTTGTAACAATTTGAGCTTCGGTGCACACTAGATGTGGAGCGAATTCACAGCAAATGTGTTGTGGATTCCGCACAGTATCAAAATCGCGAACCCATTCATGCGAACCGATTGCAGAATGTATGTTAGGTTAACAATGCCCCGAAATCGGTTTGCAAAACGCAGTGCAATTTGTGGAATTGAATCGCATGGTGTAAACACACGGACAAAAAAAAAGATGCAGTGCGGCTTGAGCCATATAAATCCATGTCTCAAATTGCACCCCAGAGACACCGCATGTAATTCCCACAGAAATGTGTTGTGATTCCTGTGCAAATTACATGTGGTATCCTGCAACGCATCAGTGTAATGCTAAATGGTAATTTGACAAAAACAACCCTTGTGGTGATACACACCTACCCACCCCTGCTGTAAGGATTAAAGGCTTGTTTAGTCTAAGAGGAGTTGAACAGGCATTATTACTTACCTGACTCCTCACTCTGGCAAGCTCTCTCCTCCTCTTCCTGAAGCTTTGATCTGTGGTCAGGGCCTCAGAATCATCATGTAATTTTACATGTTGGGGCCTAGCATGCAATCACATAAACGTTTTCAAATATTTTTTATCCCCATTAACTCTTTAGCCATAATTTACCTTTACTGTAAAGCCCTCATCCTTCTACAGGGTAAATTTGGCTTCTCATACCCTAGTTAGCTAGTAGAACTCTTGCTGTTCTTCCTGGCAGTCTCCAACATTAGCAAAGTGTTTCTGTCTACTCTACAAGCTCTGCTTTGCCAGTCACAAAACACAGACGGTGATGACATCATATTATCTGTAACACCAGCCTCACTAAGGTCGGAGATTGACAAAAGTACAGCAAGGCCATATCAGCTGGGTAGGGTATGAGTAGTCAGCTTTATAATTTAGAAGGATTGGGAAATTTACAATAAGGGTGCTTTATAGTTAAAAAGTTAATGGGGACTAAAAATGTGTGGCAAGGATGGTGGGTTGGGTTGGTTGGGTTTTGAAAGGTAAGGACATTTTTGAAAACAGGTTCCTGAAAGTTGCCATACCCTTTTTGCCACCCCCTTCTTACTAACCTACCCTGGCCCCCGCCTTGAGATGCATACTAGGCTACTAGACTAGTTCTGGTACCCTGTCCAGCCATGTCCCACCATGATGTTTACTTGCAGCTGGTCATCTTCTTTCTGGTGCCATGCCTCTCTCGAAAGGCGATAGAAATCTCCATAGAAGTAAATAAGCTCTACTGGAACTACACAGGCACCAGGAAGAAAAGAACTGGTTGACTGGCGGGGAGGCTGGACAGGGTACGAAAACTAGGTAAGTATAAGCTCTACTGCAAATACGCTGACATCAAGAAGAAAAGAACTGGTAGACTAGACAGGGTATGAAAATTAGGTAAGTAGGCACCTGAGAAAGGGGAAGGTGGCTTAGGTCAACCGACTACAGGGTTCCAAAAATGTTTTCAAAATCTTCCAAACTCTTTTTTGCATGTGTTTTCAGACCAACGGGAAACTGATCCTTTGGTTTGCCTCATGCACATAAAAATGAGCTGCAAAGCCACTACCAATGGCAGGAAAAAGCAGCTGTAAAAATATGCTGTTAGTAGCTTTTTGCATTGGCGTTAATGCGCGTTTAGCTGCGGTGGATTTTAGCAGCCTCATGCACACAGGACTTTTTTACAGCTGCTTCTAGGGGCATCTGACATTTTTTTTACAGCTTAAAAATGCCCCTCCATGTTAGCCTATGGCCTTATGCACACACAGGCTTTTAGGAGCTGTACGTGGCATAAGCATTTTTAAGCTTCAAAAAAAACCCAGGACCAGCGCGTTCTGATGACCTGAGCTGTAAAAATGCCTGACACCAGTAAAAGCTGCTAAACGTGGCTTAACGCTGGATACAACCATGTTGAGCTTCCTCGGGTGTTTCTCATGCCTCTGTTCAAAATCAACGGTTCCCTATGGGAGCCCATTGATTTGAATAGAAGTTGCACCAGAAGTCGGATCATAATGATGTGTGCTGAGGATCTTGAAGGGGAACCCCGACCAAAATGAAAAAAAAATTGCCGTGGGGTTCCCCCCCCCAAGAGGATACCAGACCCTTCGGTCTAGTATATATTTTAAGGGGAACCGCCACTCCAAAAAAAAATGGTGCGGGGTCCCCCCCAAGATCCATACCAGACCCTTATCTGAACACACAGCCCGGGAGGTCAGGAAAGGGGGAAGAGCGAGCGCCCCCCCCCCCCCTCTTGGACCATACCACCGCGAGCGAGAAGGGGGAAAGGACTGGAGGGCCCGACACACAA
>BLSH010535871.1:224549-237288 GCA_018402905.1 Glandirana rugosa
GCGAGCGCCCCCCCCCCCCTCTTGGACCATACCAGGCCACATGCCCTCAACATGGGGAGGGTGCTTTGGGGTCCCCCCAAAGCACCTTATCCCCATGTTGATGGGAGACAAGGGCCTCTTCCTGACAACTCAGGGACCCCAAAACACCCTCCCATGTTGAGGGCATGTGGCCTGGTATGGTCCAAGAGGGGGGGGCACTCGCTCTTCCCCCCCTTTCCTGACCTACTGGGCTGCGTGTTCAGATAAGGATCTGGTACGGATCTTGGGGGGGACCCCACACCATTTAGCTAAATGCGCTTTAACACCAATGCAGATAGCTACTAAAAGCATGTTTTTACAGACGCTTTTTCCTGGCGTTGGTAGTGGCTTTGCAGCTTATTTTTTCTAATACCCCGTGTGGATGAGGCAAATGGTCCTGGGGTTTTTTTGGAGCTTAAAATCGCCTATGCCACTTACAGCTCCTAAAAGCTTGTGTGTGCATGAGGCTATAGGCTAACATGGAGGGACATTTTTAAGCTGAAAAAAAAATCAGACGCCCCTAGAAGCAGCTGTAAAAACGTCCTGTGTGCATGCGGGCAAATGTGAAAGTCAGAGTGTATATTTATCACAGTATAAATATTTATATAATACAATACAAATATTAACATAATTATAGAGTAGGATGTTCATGATGTAGGTATTGTGAGCAGTCTGGGCACACCTTTGCCCAAACAGGTGTAAGCAGGGCACTTGTAAATTTTTTTTAAATAATTCATTTTTATTAGTTTTCAAGACAAAAAGAAAGTTGCACATACAAAGTTGTATATAACCATACAAGGCAAAGGCAATGAGACAGGAATACATGAAGAAATATAAATGTAAATGTGTCTGACCTAATTTGGGACATTGGCCTGCCCTGGGTACCCACAACCGGCCAAAATCTGTCTGTGTCCTGATTATTTGAGAGCAGGAGGGTCCCCCCCACACTGTGCCGCGCGGATGGGGAGCCACCCCCCCCACCAAGTGTCGTATGTATAGTGACATTACAACGGACAGCAAAGAATATTAATAGCGGCTATATAGTGGTCAGATCACCCATAGTCGATCTGTAGCCTGTTTAAGTCTTTGATAAACCACCTTTGCATATTACAAAAAATAAGAGGTCAGAATAGTTGAGAGACAAAGAAGAGAATTAAAGAAATAAAGAAGAGAGGATAGAATAGTGAGAAGGAGAAGAGATATAGATAGAGGAGTTAGAGTATAGATCAAGAAGTTCCCAGCCGGCATGGGGTAAAAGACTTTGAGATAACTATCCAAAACAATGTTTATGGTAGGATATACAATATGACACGCTGCTATTACTAAAGCTAAAGCTGAAGGCCTAGGGTATAGGATGAGTGGCCGGCAAAGATGTGGGGGAGCCCCCCTTCAACACCGGGTCAGGGGATGAGATAATATCTTTGTAGATGCATGTGGTCTTAAATTCAAACCATGAGGCCCAGATTTTGGTATGTTTGATAGATTCCCCTCTCGACAGGTATGTAAGTTCTTCCATATAGCACAAGTCATTCACCTTTTGCATCCATAGTTTACTGGAGGGTGTTTGTGGTTTGTTCCACATAAGGGGAATGAGGGACTTGGCCGCGTTAAGAAGGTATGGTGTCATGGAACGTTTATATTGACGAATAGTTTCTGCGGTCATGTGAAAGAGAACAGTCCAAGGCTCCAGTGGGAGAGCGGATCCCGTGATTGAGTTGATGAGTCTGATGATTTCAGACCAGTAGGGCTTGATTTGTGGGCAGTGCCACCAAATATGCGCATGTGAGGCCACTTGACCACAGTTCCTCCAGCATAGAGCAGGGTTGGTAGGAGAGATATGGTGCATTTTGGTTGGTGTGTAATACCACCTTGCAAGCAATTTGTAGTTTGTCTCAGCCGTTTTTGAGGAAATGGAGGAAGTGTGGGTGAGGGCTAGTATTTTGTCCTTTTGGATATCTGTTAGTGAAGTGCTTAGCTCAGTTTCCCAGCGGTACAGATATTCCGGGTAGCCGTGATATTGTAGGGAGATGAGAGCCTTGTAAAATTGTGATATTACATGTAACGGAGGTTCCTTTGGGGAAAAAATGGCCTCGATGGCTGTAGGCCACTTGTAAATACTTGTAACTGTAATGTAATTTATTTAGCAAATATCATAATAGACTAATAATATGCAATGCAAATAATACTGCAAAGATTTGAAAATAAAATCCACAATTTAGTATTGTTGGAAGGCAACATGGTTTAATATCATATTTCTGGAGTTTCACTGCCTGGTTGATACAGCCATCTGGCATAAGTTGGAATATACAAGTTGACCCACCGGGGTGTTGGTAACAAGGAGTTATGTATGGGAAGTCATGTCCTACCAGGATGTATCGCATACACCTGCTGTGAGGTACAGGGGTAGAGAAACGCCAAAAAAGACCTCCTGGGGAGGTACGAATTAAAATTTCCTGAGTTACAGAACATCAAACTGGAGGATGACCCGGGTCAAATAGCAGTGATTCATGGACAATGCTGCTTCTAGTGGTCGCTACAGCATACTTCCTAGTGGACATCACAGCATGCTTCCTGGAGGTTGGACAGGAGAAGAAAGACTGCCTCTTATCGATATTCCATTGGATAGAGGGCTATATGGGTGTTTGTGTGGGTGGTGTCTGAGTGGGCTTAAAACTAATAATCAGCCTAAAAGTTCTTTCTATTTGATTTGGCTGTTGCCCCATCGAGCCAGCTGAAGATACACAACGCAGAGGACGGTCTTATGTAACAAATTATCTATGATCTTTGTTTTATATGCTCTGTAGTATTTTTCTTTTTAGTGTTTTTATGTTAGCAGCATTCCTACTTTCTTGGGAAATAAATGAGACCATTGCTTATTTACCACCCCATTTTTATTTCATTTGGCACCCCAGAAGCAGTGTGGAAAGAAATTCTACACAGAATCCAAACCCTAATATATTTTTTTTGTCTTGAGTTCCTATAAGCTAAGGAGTCCTCATCTCTACAAGAGACCCAAATTTGAAAGTATTGCACTTGTTCGTGAATTTTGAAGCAGTGCTGGAGTGGTCCTGCAAGTTCTGTGAAACATTTCATCAGTAAGCAGACGCGCAGATCTGGTATATGTGTATGTGTTAAAAATGTTTGTATTGTTTATGCAAATTGTGTTAGTCCTGTTAGCTGTGCAGTTGTGCAAATGAGAAGAGTTGATTACCCTTGGTTAACGGATGTATCCTGCAAAGTTATAGGATAAACCATACATCTTTGAGGAGAAAGTGGAAGAAATATAGATTTTATTTTATATATTTTTTTGCTGTTCCAATAGAAGGCCTAATATCTGAGATAAGGGGGTTACAGTTGGTAGTAAGGAGAGCATAGGGTACTGATTTAATGGTGTCATTCTCCTGGGCAACTACAAGTCCGTGTTGGGTTTTAAACAGCTTTATCTGAGTGTGTGTGTGTCTCATGTCTGCAACTGTGTGCAGACTGGTCAGACAAGTGTCAGTGTGAACATAATTAGCATATCAATGGAGGTCATTGAAGATTTTCTTAGGAGACATGCCTGTGCCAGCTTTAACAGTTCCAGAGAAATGCATTGATTCACCAATTTAATGATTTATTAAAACAGTGTGAGGTTCAAAACGAGAATTTGAAATATAAGCCGTTAGCTAAGAAAGGCAAGTAAGCAAGAATGGCGAATGTGGTATGCATGCTATTAAGATTGAAACAGATTGTAGAAAGAAATGCAATGGTATAGGAAACAAACACAATTAATAGAGCAGATAGAAAGCGTAAGTAAAAACATATGAGCGATAGCTGCAAAGGCAGATGCAAATGTTTGTGATCAGATTGAACAATTGGTAACTGGGAAGTGTGTAATGGAACAGAAAATGAATAAATTGGAGAAAACATGTACATTAAGAGAAAGTTGTATTGCCTCTTTAACCAGTTTCTACCGAGTCATATTAAAATGACGTCGGCAGGAACCGCTCATTGATCCGGGCCGACGTCATATGACGTCGGCCGCTTCTCGCCACTACTGCGGGTCCCCCCCCCGATCGGGGTAAAAAAATCCAAAATGTTTAGGTTTTGCCCACCTGAAAGGGGAGTTAGTGCATAGGTTTTAAGTAACAGATGAATGCATTTTTTGTTTTATTTTTTGCATTTAACCATTTAAGGACCGGAAGGATTTCCCACTGTAGGACCAGAGCACTTTTTGAGGTTTGGCACTGTGTCGCTTTAACTGACAATTGCGCGGTCGCGAGACGTTGTACCCAAACTAAATTGACGCCCTTTTTTTCCCACAAATAGAGCTTTCTTTTGGTGGTATATGATCCCCTCTGCATCACTTCTGATACCGCTGTTAACAAAAAAAGAGCGACACTTTTGAAAAAAATATATATATATTTTTTACTTTTTGCTATAATACATATCCAAAAAAAATATATAAAAAAACGAATTCATTCATCAGTTTTGGCCGATATATATTCTTCCTCATATTTGTGGTAAAAAAAAAATTGTGATCAGCGTTTATTGATTTGCGCAAAAATTACCGGGTTTACAAGCCATTAGAATTCATTTATGGCGTTTTTACTAGTAATGGCTGTGATCTGTGATTTTTATCAGGACTATGATATTGCAGCGGACATGTCGGACATTTTTGACACTTTTTTGGGACCAATGACATTTATACAGTGATCAGAAATTTAAATATCCACTGATTAATGTGTAAATGTCATTGGCAATGAAGGGGTTAACCTGCAGGGGGCGATCTAGGGGTTAACTGTGAGGGGGCTGGGCTGCTAGGGGCATAAGAGATCTAACTGATCCCAGTGACAGGAATCAGTAGATCTCTTACATCCCGCCTGACAGAGCGGGGAACTACCGTGTTTACATTGGCGGTTCCCCGCTTTCTTCTGTGCAAGGCAATCACGTGTAGCCGGTGGACATCAAGTCCGCCCGACCCACGGCCATACTGCTGGAGAGTGCGGCAGGCACGAGAGCGCGCCGGCGCCGCGCAAGAGTGAGTTCCGCTTTACAAATGGTGATTCGTGGGATCATGCCACTCTGCAGCAGTAAATGTACACGAGACGGCCCTAACCCGGATAAAATGAGAATTTTGAGAAGCAACATTCACTATCTTTTTTTTTGCTCTTATCACGGGGATCCATTTTAGAGTGGGTTCAGCCTAAACTAATCATGGTTGTTTTAATAGTTTGTTCAGAGTCGCAGAAGCCAGGAAAACTAAGGCCACTTTCACACTGAGGCGCTTTATGAAGCGTTTTTTTAGCTAAAAATAAAGCCCGTAAAGCACCTCAAAAATCCCTCCCCCCCAATCCACCCCAATGTGAAAGTCCTGAGTGCTTTCACACTGGGGAGGTACACTTGCAGGATGTTACAAAAAGTCCTGCAAGCAGCATCTTTGGGACGGTGAGCGTGTGTATACACCGTTCCTCCACCGCCTCTGCCATTGAAAACAAATGGCAGCTGCACACCGCCTCAGAAGCGTGGCACGCCATCACTTTTAACCCTTTTTTAACCAGTTGTGGGGGGTTAAAATCTCTGTGCTCCCGCCTGCATAGTGGCGCTATAGGTTCTATAAGAAAAAGTGCAAGCGAATAGATATTGTGGAAAAAAATTTGATTCTGCTCGATTTCCAGAGTCCTGGTGGAGCGAGATATTGGAGAGGTCTCTGGAACATGGATAGAAGTTGTTCATCTGGTTGGCAGGTTGTCTGTGCCATGCCACATCACAAATTTGTTCTGACAAACATTCAGGGGAGAAGGGGCAAACAAAAGATTCAGATTAATACTTGCAATATAAGGTTTCTTTTACTTAAGAACAATTAGTGCTAATGATGCATCTGAAAGACTTTTCCCATCAGCAAGACTTGTGGAACATTTTACCGGAATTTCTCCTATCATTTATGAATGTAAACATACTGTGAATACAAGCGCAGAGACAATTATACTTGCAGCAATCCCAAAATAGGAAAGAACATTCACTGTCAATATAGCTATTATTCCATGTTCATAAGAATAAGAAAGTGATATTTATCTTGCTTTATACCCATATCAGGAATTGGCTTTTACCATCTTCTGCACTAAACCTTTGTATTTTTTGTATTTCAATAGGATCAAACTTTATATTCTCCTCCTATCTCCATTTTTGCAGATAATGGCGAATTTCTGTGGTCAGTCATGGGAAGGTATGATAGACAAACTATTGTTGGAAATTTCAGGTCCGGATGATACGCACTTAGAGACAGACACATTTCTTCTTAAATTAAAATAGCGCCTAATTAAAAAGTCAAATCTGTCATGGCATAATCAATTTTTTGATAAATATATATAGCAACAGTGGGTCCCATTCGGGCTAAGAATACAATGTTTTTCTAACAATACCACAGGTTAATCAGGAACTTAAGGAGGCATGGGGAAAAAAACCTAAAAACATGCTCTTTTCAAATGATGCGTCTTTTACAAGGACATTATCAAAGCGAATTACGGACAATTGAGGAACAAATACAAACTCTTCTGACACAAAATCCAGGTAGTAATATCTCAGAACAATCCGACACTCAGCACAAATCAATTCAAGAATTTATTGAGATACACAATAAGAAAATTATTACAGCAAAAAATACAAAGTTATCAAGGGATTTACTGGCCTATAGCACAGGCCAAGCTTACAAATGGACACATAATAGAAGAAATAATAGACCTCTTCACGTACACTCTAGACATTCAATGAATCCTACTGCAGAATACAATGACTCTGACACAGATGTATCAGTGTCAAGGACATCACCATCCTCATAATGGAGCAGATCTTCTTCTGCTCAGCTATCCACACGATCAGGAAAAGGCAAACATAAAAGAGGCACAGGAAATACACGCAATACATAATCTAAAAAAGCCAATGCCAATGAAGACACCCATTCAGAGGCACCTTCCAGCATATCTAATCTTTCTTCTTTTCTTTTAAGCACGTCACAGGTGGTGGTCAATCTCTAGGGGGAGGATCTATTTCTTCTTCTTCCCTAACAGTCACAGATGAATCAAAGAAAATGAGGTGAAAGTAAGTAACCCTACAAAAACACAGTCCCCAAAGGTACAGGGTCCACCCCTTTAGGGTAAAAGAAACAAGGGAACCTGGAAACATTCAAAACAAAGATAAATTAGATGATGATACTATACAGATTATTAACCTTTCATCTTACTCGCTATCAGACGAGGAGATAGAAGTGTTACAATTGGGCTTAAGCTTCTGTGCCTTTAAAGATATCAATAAATTTGAGGCTATTAATGATGTGAATCTCTTTGCTGGAAAAGTAATGGTACATGCCATGCATGACAAAGATTATGGAGCACCTTCTGTCTCTAAACAAGACAGTTAAGAGTGGAAGGAATTTACTATCAAAGATTATCGAGCAGTGAGGGACCTTATGATGTTATATGAAGAGGGACGTGTGGAGGAATCACTAGTGGCTGAGGATGACTCCTCAGATGAGGAGAATACTCCAACTACCTATTAAAATAAATCACAATTTTTTCCCTTACTCCAGTCCAACGCCAATATATGTTATATATTTTATATATATTTACAAAATGTTAGTTACAATATTAATCAGATGTCCAATTCTTACTTTAATCCTCAAAATCCTCAAAATTTAAAACCATCATTAAGGAATGCTCTAAAAAAGTTGGAAAGCAACCAGGACTTAATAATAAAACCCTTAGATAAAGGGGGCAATGTAGTGCTGATGGGATGACTCAGTATATTACAATGGGCCAGAACATTCTGGTGAATCAGGAATGGTACAAACTGATTTCAGGAATCATTCTGCCCAATTATTATGATAAGTACAAAAAAATCATTAATGAAGCCTACTCATCAGCCCTCATTCATAAAGACACTTGGGGTTACTTGCATGTCAGACATCCGATTCCACCTACGTTTTATGCTCTGCCAAAGGTCCACAAGAATCTTGTGGTCCCCCCTGGCAGACCAATAGTGTCAGGCATAAGTTGCCTCACTGAGCATGCAAGTGAACTTGTAGACGATTACCTTTGACCTTTTGCCTCCTCGCTCCCATCTTACAACAGGACACTAGGGACCTTCTGCACACCCTGGAGGACCTTGTGGTCCCTCGGGATGCGTGGTTGGTCACAATTGATGTCAAAGCACTTTATAGTTCAATAACCCATAGTGAAGGCTTGCAGGTAGTTGGTGACTTTTTGAAGGCGAAGCAGAGAACATTGTGGCCATATAACTGGTGTGTTTTACATCTTTTGGAGTATATACTTATGGTTTCGTGTTTTGGGGCTCCCGCTTTGTCCAGGTGCAGGGGGTAGTGATGGGGACGCGTTGTTGTCCATCGTATGCCAACCTGTACCTGGGGGGTGGGAGCGTTAATTGTTGTATAGCAAGGGCTCATCAATGGACCTGTGCCACATCATATCATGGCACAGGTACATCGACGACATCTTCATGATTTGGGATGGTACACAGGAGGAATTGCAGACTTTTATGAACAGGATCAGTCAAAATGACTTTAACATGACCTTCACGATGGAATGCAGTCAGGTAAAAGTCATATTTTTGGATATACAGACTAAAGTTGACGAATCTGGCAGCCTTTTTTCTGATCTATGTAGAAAGCCATCATCGGCTAATACTACACTGCATGCAACCAGTGCCCATCCCAAACCTCTGGCCCAAAGCATCCTATATGGGCAATATTTAAGACTAATATGCAATTGCTCTAGAGAGAAGGATTTTATTACACGGGCTAATGATCTACGCACTAGACTTCTCAAGCAAGGGTATACCAAATATGGAAAAAAAGGAAGGGTGTTTGCGCTAATTATTCAGTAGTACACAGGCAATAACTTTATCACAAGTGCCTAAAAGTTATTGCCTGTGTACTACTGAATAATTAGCGCCAACACCCTTCCTTTTTTTCCATATCTGTACTACGACGTGTTTGGTCGTTGTTTGGCAGCTTTTTACACATCAACCATAGGCTTAGTGCGGTACTCCCCCCCTTTCTTTCCAAGGGTATACCAAAACCTGCCTGAAAAAAAGCTTTCAAAAAAGCAAAGCAAAGAACCTGACATTCTCTGATTCATTCAAAGAAACAAAACACTGGTTGTCAACCAACAAGATTAATCACAAGATATTCGCAACAACATCCGCAACTGCGTGATATATTGACACGTTATTGCCATCTCCTCACAGATGATGCCATTGTAAGTAAATATGTCACTCAGAAGCCAACCATTACATATATAAAAGCCAAATCCTTGAAGGATTATCTTACAAAAAGCCATCTCCCAAAAAGCATATCATCTCAGGGAACAGCTCGGCGGGGCACTTACCAGCGTGGTAGCTGTGAATTTTGTGAATGGGTCCAAACAGGTAGGACCATAATATTACCAAATGGTTCAACTTGGACCCCCCAACTTCAGGTGAACTGCTCAACTGTAGGAGTAGTATACATAATGACATGCAAATGCAAGGCTTTTTACATCGGAAAAACTTGCAGACCCTTCTGGAAACGGATCAAAGATCATGTCTATTTAGTAAAGAATGGAAAAATAGAATCAGCAATTAGTATACATGTAGGCTTGTACCACCATTTTGATCTATCGGTGATAAAATTTTACATGTTGGAACATGTCCCCGCCTCAGATAGAGGAGGAGATATAGATCCCCAGTTATTACGAATAGAGACAAAATGGAGAGTCCCCTTACAAGCAACTAAATTTCCAGATCTCATTGGATATGTGAGCCACAAGCCCTTTCTGTAGGTGGCAAAATTGTTTGTCTATTTAGTAAAGAATGGAAAAATAGAATCAGCAATTAGTATACATGTAGGCTTGTACCACCATTTTGATCTATCGGTGATAAAATTTTACACGTTGGAACATGTCCCCGCCTCAGATAGAGGAGGAGATATAGATCCCCAGTTATTACGAATAGAGACAAAATGGAGAGTCACCTTACAAGCAACTAAATTTCCAGGTCTCAATGAATATATGAGCTACAAGCCCTTTCTGTAGGTGGCGAGATTGTTTGTCGCCCCCTACAACACATAGCCATAATAAATTAAAAGTGGATCTATATGTCCTTCTCCAGGAATTACAGGATGTGACCATTGTCATCGTCATATGCACTCATGTCTTTCTTTTCTTTTCTTTCCTTTTTTTTTTAATTGATTTATCCTATTTCAGTTTCACTTTCATCTATCATATCTATCCATTTCATATGTTCATTCAGCCATAGGGTATGAGAGGCATGTCTTTGGAGCCACCATGCTGTTTTTCCTGCATGTATGGTTTATTTTTATGTAGTTATATGTCTTATCCCCTGTTATGTTGTAGTAGTTTGTGAGTCTTCCGGGGGGTAAAATCGTATTATCCTATATGTGCTGAGTACATACTAAATCAAATGCGGTCATTATACCAGTGGCTTGTTCCCAGAGATGTGCGGACACGGAGGGAGGTTCATTCGGGGCACTTATTTCTGAGGAGCAACTGAAAAAGGAGGGATGTATTCAGCACTATATTAGGGGGAATAGGAGGTTATTAATAAAGTGGATCTCAGTATCCTAAGGAACAAACTCTCAGCCATAGCCTCAGACAGTTAGCAGGGCTTTGTTACTCAGAAAGAGATTAATGACATCCTTAATAACATTCAACAAAGTAATATAAATACCCAGGATACAGAGGCTCAAGATTTTATCTACCATTTTAAGGGGTTGGTAGAGAGTGTGGTGGTACAAGGCAAGAATGTGTCATGGGCGGAATTATCAACTAACATCAAGTTGATTGTGCAGTCTCCGTATGAGAGACAGTGGCCTTATGAGTTAGCTTCACAGCTCAGTAAGATTTTGCCAAGACACATCATTTACACTAATCCAAAGTGGTGGTCTGATGCCTGGATGGGCTGTGCTAGTTTGGATTATGAAAGGTGTTCTGCTTCCTCGTTGATTCCATTACAGAAGTGCAGACTCGGTCTGTATATTCTATGGTATCAATGGTCTTACTGACTGGGGATTCTACCTTGTTGCATCCGAGGCTAAATTACTCACATGTGATCAAAAATGAGGGAAGCTGGAGGCAGGTTGATATTACGCAGTGGTGAATGAGATATGTTGGGAAGATGCTTCACTCTGTGTTCTGGATACGGAGAACACTGCTGGGGAGGAACTTATGTATTATTTGAGACATAGAAGAGTTTGCTTCTTTGTCCTAAAGGATACCAATGTAACGTTGGTCATGGAACTAGGATGTGCCATGAACCTAACAATAGCTAGAAGGGCATGGTGGACCTTGGGCGATGTTTCTGAAATCCACACACAGGGGTGATATTATGTGGTACCGCATTTTGCCAATCTGTCTGTGGATGTCAACTATGACCGCCCTGTTAGTCTAAGAGCCCTGAATCTGGGTATGGGAAAAAAGATACAGGATTGGTTGACAAATTGGGATAGGGATGAGAACCTTATGAGGATACTGCAGCAAGAGAGAGCTAATGCTACTATCGTCATCTACCATGATCAGAATAAAATAAAGGAGATAGTGCATCAACTAGAGAATGATGCTAGAAGCTATTGGTGGGAGGTAATATTCGGACATTCCAGTAAGGCCAACTGTATTTTGAATTATTTGATACACCCTGTTGTAGTATTACTCATTATTGTTGTTGTTTCGTCATTGGTTCAAGTTGGCATGTGTTGTTGGACTCCACATTTATATAGAAAGGTCTCACATTTATTTATACAAATTGACGATAAGATCTCTTTGTACAAGTTAGAGGCTTTGCTGCCAGACCGAAGTACCGCGTACATGCCAGAATTGCAGTAGGAAAGGCCATATTGAGCAAGCTTGCCTAATCCCGACCCGGATATACAATAAAGGGTTATAGGAGGTTGGGGGTGGGATGCTTAATTTGGTGGTTAGAATGTATATGTATATGTTATGGTAATGGGTTGATTTGTTTGATAGTATAGTTTGACATATAGGTATTCGGTTAGCAATATGGGTGAGTAAGCTGGCTGATATGTGGCTCTGAGTGTGTGTTGGTGAATGGTGAGTGAATGGACACCCCTTGCCTTCATCGCGCCCTATCATGAAGATACCAGAAAGGAGAAGACACGGAATGGTGCCATGGAAGCTACCACTGAAGAATGGTGGTAGGGTGTCACTCAGGGGCAAAGCGGCACATGTTGGGAAGCACCACACGCTAAAACAGGTACAGTTGTGTTCAAAATTATTCAACCCCCACTGAAATTGATTGTTTTGGTCGGTTTGACATTGATTATGATCATTCAGTCATCCTGCTTACAATTAAATCAAAGACCCCCAACTTATTAAAACTTGTGTTGACATGGACAAAATCGCACACCACGAAGGGTTGTACACGGCGAAACGGGGACTCACTGTGGGATGGTGGTAAGAAGTCACCATCGAAGGTACCGTGGTAAGGCACAGAAGAGGAAAGACCATAGAAGTACTATCCCGCGCTACTTCCGTTCCCCACAGGTAAGTGAGTGGTAAGTGGTTGTGTGTGAGTCTCGGTGTATAGTCGGTCGAATGAGTGGGTATAACGATTGGCTTATGGATATACAGTTTGATATGATAGTTTGTTTAGTTGGGTAATGGTATTGTATATGTATATGTAAGATTGGTGGTTTAATTCGTAGGGTGGGGGTTGG
>BLSH010535871.1:243717-257439 GCA_018402905.1 Glandirana rugosa
ATGCAAGAGGTTTTTAACCTCCTTAACCTTTTGTCTAGGTCCTCCTCGTTGAACTCCAAACACCCCCACGGGCTTAGGGAGGTTGGGAGGCGGTAATACCTGAAGACGCGGTCGGTATAGGGACTACGTAATCCTGATGTCGCCGGTACGTACCATCTTTCTCGGGTGGCATATCCCCAGAAGAGGCGACTTTTTTTCAGGGGTGCGTGATAATAACGCTTCATAGATTTGATGCGTCTGTTTTGCCTGTAGGACTCGTTTATGTCTGTTCCTTTTAGGAACGTTTATCTACCTCAGTTTTAGAACTAAAAGCGCCTGATGAGGCATCTTAATCTTATCTGACGCTGGTAGAGAGCTGAGCAGATTTGTTGAAAGGATTTTCTTTTCTTGGAGACTTCTACGGAGTAGTCCGCGAAAATCAAGATTTTGACTCCATCTATTTGCAAGGATTTTCCTTGTCTGTATTTGCTCAGGATGTCCGTTTTGTCTGCGTAGTTTAGATACTTCGCAATAATAGTGCGTGGGGACTTTTTTTCAGCGGAGAAGACCCCTATACGGTGGGCTCTTTCTACCATGCATGGCCGCTGTAGTCCTAATGCATCAGGGATATGGCTGGCGCAGAAGTCCATAATGGCGGAGGGTTGGAGGGATTCGGGCACCCCCACAAACCTCAAGTTGCTCCTCCTGGATCTGTTTTCCAATTCCTCCAATTTTTGGAGAACGTACTGATTTGTCTTGTCTTGTGCCTGTTCCGCGGCCTGTGCCTGGTAGAGTTCGTCCTCAATATTGGAGATCCTGTGCTCAACCTCATTGAGCCGCGTGGCATGTTCTTTCAGCTCCTTTTTGATCAGGAGCATTCCGGTGTTGACAGCCTGCTCCACTGTGGCAGTTATAGTAGGAGCCAGGATTTCTGCCACAGCCTGTGCAATCCTTCTGTAATCTTCAATGTCCCTGGAGCCGGGTGAAGGAGAGGCCACTGATACCTCCATGCCGGAAACGAACGTTCCGTCGGAAACGAGCGTTCCGTCGTTGGAACGAGCGCCTTCGTTCGTGGCGCCGGGGAGCGAGGCCGCATCCCCGGCCTCGATTTGCAGGGTACCTGGCGGCGGTCGCGGGCCCACTTTTTCCACGAAGCGATCCATTTGAGATCAATGTCGGAGGTATCTGCTGGGCTTCCTCAAGTCTTGTAGGATAGATTAAGGTGTCTGGGCAGGTTTTTTAGGCAGAAATCGGGACCGGGAGCGGGAGCTGTACTGGAGACCCTCTACTCCATGCGGCGCCGGAACCGGAAGTTGTTTTCAGAGATTTAATAGGCTAACTAATTATAGGAATAGATAAATTAATATATATTGATAATACATTTGGGGAATCCATAACCACCCCATTTTTATTTCAAGTATGAACAGTCTACTTCCCCAATATTTGCACTACTTACTGTATGTATCAAATAACAGGGGTAATTTACTAACAGTAATGAATTCCCACGCTTTGTGAATTTCTATATGCCTATTCACGCCCCAATCAAAATATAACTAAAGACTAATGATGTGATGGTGACAACAGCGGAACATGCCTGTGTAGTGTGTATATCCAGAGCAATGTAATGATACCATCCTATAAAAAAAAAGGAACACTACGTCATTAGTCAGCTTGGCACTTTATTTGGTATGTGCTTTCATAATACAAGCGATGGGAACAGAATGGATCCTTCACAAGGTTTTGCATATTAATGTTTACATGTACACAAAGAACAAAGCAGGAACAATATTTGAGTATGTTCATTACTGATAACATTTCTGTTCTATCAGAGAAAATGATCTTCTATTTTAAGCAGACAAGTTAATCTTCAGAACATTTTTCATTAGTGCCATAATTGCTCTGTGCTCTTATATCTTACTGTATATGTAAACCCTGACCTTGTAAAACAACCTTTTCAGTTAAAACTGAAATGAAAGGCAAAACATTTGTGTATTCTGTACATATAAAAAAAATCATAATAAATACCTTTTTTCCCCTTCTTTATAAGTGATCACATATCCTCTATTCTAAGCTGCTAAGTACCTTAGAGAGCAGGGTGTCAGGATAAGTCTGATCGCTGGAAAAGAGCAGGCTGAGTTCTCTGTGGGCTCATGCTTAGCGTGGTCAGTTTTAAATATTAAAGCAAGGGACTAACAGAAACACCAGGAATTTCACACAAAGGAAGCAACACAAAGAGAA
Organism: Glandirana rugosa; assembly: GCA_018402905.1. NCBI lineage: Eukaryota > Metazoa > Chordata > Amphibia > Anura > Ranidae > Glandirana > Glandirana rugosa. Next base: position 245,935 of record BLSH010535871.1, read on the forward strand.
CAGGAGACTTTCTCATACAAGTACATGGTACAACAGACACATATCAGGAATATGATATTTTGGGTTAACATATTCTTTAAAAAACCAACATCTAGTACTGAAGTTACAGGAAAAAGGGTAAATGGTAGGTGTCTAACTTCTGTAATGGCTTTTAACTCAGCCCCATCTCTAGTGATCTAAAGACAAATAGCTCTGAAATAAGCAGGAAGTGAGAACTATGCTGATTGCAGAGCTCTAAGGTGTGTCAGATTGCTGGAGAGAGCCTGCTGCTTCCATACAGAGAGCCTTCACCTTTTCTGCAGAGTAATGCTAAGGGACTGACTAGCATTTGTGTTTAATGAAAAACCAAACCACAAGTAAGACATAAGGAGGTGGCTTTACTAAAACTGGAGAGTGCAAAATCTGGTGCAGCTCTGTATAGAAACCAGTTTTTTTGTCATAGATTATTTGAATAAACTGACGTTAGAAGCTGATAGGCTACCATGCACAGCTGTACCATATTTTTCACTCTTCAAATTTAGTAAATCAACCTCATAGCATATGCCTTTTTGTATACCTTATATACAGTATCTCACAAACGTGAGTACACCCCTCACATGTTTGTAAATATTTTATTATATATTTTCATTTGACAACACTGAAGAAATGACACTTTGCTACAATGTAAAGTAGTGAGTGTACAGCTTGTATAACAGTGTAAATTTGCTGTCCCCACAAAATAACTCAACACTCAGCCATTAATGTCTAAACCGCTGGTGACAAAAGTGAGTACACCCCTAAGTGAAAATGTCCAAATTGGGCCCAAAGTGTCAATATTTTGTGTGGCCACCATTATTTTCCAGTACTGCCTTAAACCTCTTGGGCATGGAGTTCACCAGAGCTTCACAGGTTGCCACTGGAGTCCTCTTCCACTCCTCCATGACAACATCACGGAGCTGGTGGATGTTAGAGACCTTGCGCTCCTCCACCTTCAGTTTGAGGATGCCCCACAGATGCTCAATGGGGTTTAGGTTTGGAGACATGCTTGGCCAGTCCATCACCTTTACCCTCAGCTTCTTGAGCAAGGCAGTGGTCGTCTTGGAGTTGTGTTTGGGGTCGTTATCATATTGGAATACTGCCCTGCGGCCCAGTTTCCGAAGGGAGGGAATTATGCTCTGTCTGCTTCAGTATGTCACAGTACATGTTGGCATTCATGGTTCCCTCAATGAACTGTAGCTCCCCAGTGCCAGCAGCACTCATGCAGCCCCAGACCATGACACTCCCATCACCATGCTTGACTGTAGGCAAGACACACTTGTCTTTGTATTCCTCACCTGATTGCCGCCACACATGCTTGACACCATCTGAACTAAATATGTTTATCTTGGTCTCATCAGACCACAGGACAAGATTCCAGTAATCCATGTCCTTAGTTTGCTTGTCTTCAGCAAACTGTTTGCGGGATTTCTTGTTCATCATCTTTAGAAGAGGCTTCCTTCTGGGACAACAGACATGCAGGCCAATTCGATGCAGTGTGCGACGTATGGTCTGAGCACTGACAGGCTGACCCCCACCCCTTCAACCTCTGCAGCAATGCTGGCAGTACTCATATGTCTATTTCTCAAAGACAACCTCTGTATATGACGCTGAGCACATGCACTCAACTTCTTTGGTCGACCATGGTGAGGCCTATTCTGAGTGGAACCTGTCCTGTTAAACCACTGTATGGTCTTGGCCACCATGCTGCAGCTCAGTTTCAGGGTCTTGGCAATCTTCTTATAGCCTAAGCCATATTTACGTAGAGCAACAATTCTTTTTTAAGATCCTCAGAGAGTTCTTTGCCACAAGGTGCCATGATGACCTTCCAGTAACCAGTAAAAGAGAGTAAGTAAGCGATAGCACCACATTTAACACGCCTGCTCCCCATTCACACCTCAGACCTTGTAATACTAACGAGCCACATGACACCGGGGAGGGAAAATGGCTAATTGGGCCCAGTTTGGACTTTTTCACTTAGGGGTGAACTCACTTTTGTTGCCAGCAGTTTATACATTAATGGCTGTGTGTTGAGTTATTTTGAGGGGACAGCACATTTAAACTGTTATACAGGCTGTACACTCACTACTTTACATTGTAGCAAAGTGTAATTGCTTCAGTGTTGTCACATGAAAAGATATAATAAAATATTTACAAAAATGTGAGGGGTGTACTCACTTTTGTGAGATACTGTATATCTATATATGTATTTTTAATCAATCTACAATTTTGCTCTAAAGCGGAATTCCACCCAAAAGAACTTCCACTTTAAGTGTAGATGACCCCCCTGACATGCCACAATTGGCATGTCATTTTATTTTTTTTGGGGGGGGGGTGGAGACCCTGTTTTGCTCCACTTCCTCTCCTGGTGCCGAGGAACCGGAAGGAAGTTCACCACTCCCCCCTCCCTCCTGGCGACCTTCTGGGACACGTCACAGGTCCCAGAAGATTGCCTGGCCATTAACAGTGTGCAGAGTGGCTCACGCATGCGCAGTGCGTGCCCATCCGTTAAGCCACGGCCGGGTGCCCACACTTGCTATGCTGGTGCTGCAGAGGGGAGGGGGAGAGGGGAGAGGAGCATTGCATCAGATGGCCACATCGCTGGACCGTGGGACAGGTGAGTGAGTAGCCATTTTCTTAAAAGTCAGCAGTTACGCTTTTAAATGGGTGGAACTCCGCTTTAAGCACCTATTCTTGCCTTTGTGCACAGTTCATTACACTACAGTGATACCTCAGTTCACAAACTTGATTCATTCCATGACTCTGGTCGTGAACCGAGACAAATTTTTCCATAGGGTTCAATGCAAATCAGGTTAATCCGTTCTGAACTTTTTTGTTTTTGTTTTTGAACCACAAAAATATGAAACAAAGTACAGTACAGTATGAAGAGAGAGAACACTAACCTTGCTTAAGACGACTTCTGGCGTGGAGAAAGGTGGATGGGAGGCGGTCATCGTTTGGAGGGAGAGTCCCCCTCCATAACGACATTGGGGAGATCTCCATCAGGGGTTTCCTCTCATCTTTTCTCTTAGCCGCAGGCTCAGTTTTGGTGAAAAATCTGTCCAATGTCACTTGTCTTTTCCTGCACTGCATAACCCTCCGGAAATGAAAGACCATGTTATTGTTCATCAAATGTAACACTCAATTCGTTACAGTTATGTTAGGGTGGTGCTTCTCAAAAAAATCCATTCCATAATGGATTGTATGGCATCACTGCTAACCTCCTCCCTGTCTTCCTCTTCCTCAGTGAAATGCTCCTCAATAAGCGCCTTCTGCTGCTCACTGTGAAGTTTAGAAAGTTCTTCCGTGGTCAGCTCCTCCTTATGTTCCTCTGCAAGCTCCTCTACGTCTGCACCATCAACGTCCAGACCCATATTCTTGCCCATGGACACAATCTCCTCCACTACCTCTGCATCAGTCCCTTCAAGGTCACATTCAGTGACACATCCTGGCCACAGTTTCCTCCAGGCTGAGTTTAAGGTTCAGTGAGTGACATCTTCCCAGGCTTTGTCAATGAGGTTAACACAGTGGAGAACATTGAAATGTTTCTTCCAGAATTCTTTCAGACTCAAGGACGTCACTTCAGTGACATTAAAACACCTAGTGAAGAGCGCCTTTGTGTACAGTTTCTTGAAGTTGCAGATCACTTGCTGGTCCATGGGCTGTAGAAGAGGTGTCGTGTTGGGGCAAGAAACTTGACCTTTATGAACTCATACTCAGTGTCCATCATCCACCAAGGCTGGAGGGTGTGCTGGGGCATTGTCCATCAGAAGAAGGCACCTTTCAAGCAGTTGGTTGTCGGAAAGGTATTTTCTTACAGTGGGTGCGAACATCTTATGCAGTCATTCCATGAACAATTGCCTTGTGACCCAAGCTTTTGCATTGGCCCTCCACATGACAGGTAGTCTGGCCTTGTTCACATTCTGTTTCCTGCGTGCACGAGGAGTATGGGAATGGTACACCAGTAAAAAAGCAGTTTTGGGACTTTAAATGAGATGCAAACAAGTGCGTCTCCATCCCTATATCATGAGAAAAAGAGGGGGGTTTTGGGACTTTGAATGAGGAATGTGTACCAAAAGCAGCAAACAGTCCATATGTAAAACATCTTTTATGTGTTCTCCTTGGGAAATTACCTGGTTGTGTGGGCCAGAACTGAAAAACAGATCCACACGTGCATAGGTGCACGTAGACAGTGCTGCCAAAAAACACCAACTAACACCAGATGGAGCGCGTTTTACGCTACCGGCCGGACCGACACGCCCCGCACCAGCGCCACGTGAGCATGACAAGACAGGAGAAGCCCTCGCTGAAGTGGATAGGACCTCCCACTAAGCTTAAACATCTCCCAAATGTCAGCTGCGATGGATAAACATGCTCCAACAGAGCGATACCACCAGGATGCCACACTGCATGGAGCATTGGCATGACGCCAATGCACTGAAGGCAAACTCGCCCCTGCCCCCAGCCAGTGTGAGCAGGGAAGGGGGGGGAAGGAAGAGGGGGAGAGGGAGGGACGCCTGATAGCGCATCGCAGCTCCCAGAGGCGGACAATGGAACAGCCCAAGCAACCTCCAGGCACACACCGCTGGACAATCCCTAAACATGTTGAAGACTTGTTGAGCGACAAATCCTTCTGTCTTCATGAATTACGCAAATTCTATCTTGTAGGCTTCTGCAGTGGCCTTCTCAGAACTGGAAGCCTCACCTTGTCTTGTCACACTGTGGATGCCACTTCTCTTGCAAAATTTTTCAAACCACCCTCTACTGGCTTGAAAATTCTTCACTTGCTGCACTTGTAGAGGGTTTCTTTTGTAATAAATAACTGTGCAATTTCCTGGCTTCTTCACAGATCACAGCTTCACTAACACTATCACCTGTCAGCTGTTTCTCATACAACCACACTAACAAAAGTTTTTCCTCCTCTTCCAGCACTTGTGTCCTCTGCTTGGTTAACATCATTACTCCTTTTGCCACATCAGCTCCTTTGATGGCAGCTTTCAAAATAGTTGAGATTTCTTCAAAACCTTAGACCCCATACATGCTATTAGATTTTCTGCAGAATTTTTTCTTCAGATTTACCAAAACCATGTAGTGCAAGGGCCTGCCTGATTGCACACAAATTGAAACTCTTAAGGTTTGCCCTCATATTATATGGTTTTAGTAAATCGGAAGGAAAAAATCTGCAGAAAATCTAATAGTGTGTATGGGGTCTAATTGTTAGAATTCCTGCTCTGCACATTCTTGTCACCTTTATTACCGCTGTGCACATTATTTTTACCACCATGCTTGCTCTGCACATTCTTGTCACCTTCATTACAGCTCTGCACATTCTTGTCACCTTCATTACCGCTCTGCACATTCATGTCACCTTCATTACCGCTCTGCACTTTCTATTCAACAACATGCTTTCTCTGAACAGTCTTGTCATATTCATTATTGCTCTGCACTTTCTTCTTACCACCATGCTTGCTATTAACTTTCTTTGGAGACATACTGGATGTCCAGTACAGTACAGTATGTGATAAAAAGCACACAAAAAAACTTTACAGAAAGCGTGCACAGGGATGTACAGTACAGTAATACTGTAAGTGTCTTCACAGTACACTCACAATATACTTTCAGTGTCTCTCTGTGACCGTGATCTCACCTACAGAAAGGCGCGACCATGTGTTAGAGCAGGGAAGATGGCTGCGGCTCGTGTTTGGGAACCGAAAAGGAGTTTGCGTACCAAAGCAAATTTTTGTAAATTCTTCTGTTCGCGAACCGAGCTGTTCATGAACAGAAGCGTTCGTGAACTGAGTTATCACTGTACTTACTTTTATAAACTTTTGGCTGCCATGTGTTATCAGTACACAAATATGTGCAGAAAAAAATGGCTGCTAATATCATCATAATGTGACATTTACTGTATACACTGCTTAAAAGTATGAAGATCACAGCAACCTCATGCAGGGATTTTTTTTTAAATGATATCTTGCCTATGAAAAATCAAAAAATATGATGAGTATCTAAGTATGTAAATAATTTAAAGTATGGAAGGAAAAGATACACTAGAAATTAGCCACATAGCTTAATACAATACATCAACTGCTTCTGATACATCAAGGGTTGTTCTTTGATTTTTTGCGAGGCTGACTTTAAACAAACCTATAGTAAAAAAAAAATATGGACACTGTTTTGCTGTGTCCCCCACATGGCTTCTCGCAAATTGCAAACGGGACTTCTTATGGCTTTCTTTCAACAATGGCTTTCTTCTTGCCACTCTTTCATAAAGGCCAGATTTGTGGCGTGCATGACTAATTATTTTCTGCAGATTTTTTCCTTCAGATGTACTAAAACCATGTAGTGCAAGGGCCTGCATGATTGCATAAAAATTGAAACTCTTAAAGTGGTTGTCAACTCTAAACTACAGGTAAGCCTACAATCAGGCTTACCTGTAACTTCCCTGTATATCTCCTAATCCTGTGCGGTTTAGGAGATGTATGCTATACTGGCATGTATCGACATCATTCAGCACATGCGCCTCCATGCCATTTCTTCACTGACAGCGTGCTGCAATTGGCGGCTTCTGGGCTCATGCATGGGAGTGACGTCACACGACTCCAGCCAGTCACAGCGCCGGAGTTTGCGGCCCCAGAAAGAAGAGGGGTAAAGATGGACGCTTCCTTCTGTGGGGACAGTGCAGGCGTCGATGGCAGGTAAGTGGCACATAATAGGCTAGAATACGATGCATACTAGCTTATTATGCTTCTACATTGCAGGTGAATAAAAGGAAGTAAACCCATCAGAGTATACATCAGGGTTTACTTCCTCTTTAAGGTTTGACCTCATATTGTATGGTTTTGGTAAATCTGAAGGAAAAAATCTGCAGAAAATCCAATAGTGTGTATGGGGTCTAATAGTTGTCCTGTAGACAGATTCTCCCACCTGAGCTGTGGATCTCTGCAGCTCCTCCAGAGTTACCATGGACCTCTTGGCTGCTTCTGTAATTAATGCTCACCTTGCCTGGCCCATCAGTTTAGATGGACTGCCATGTCTTGGTAGGTTTGCAGTTGTGCCATACTCTTTCCATTTTCGGATGGTGAACAGTGCTCTGAGACGTTCAAAGCTTGGGATATTATTGTATAACCTAACCCTGCTTTAAGGCTGGGTTCACATCTATGCGAGTTCCTTTGCATCCAATTTGCATAACAGGAGATTGTGACTGGCTCTCTATGGAGCCGGTTCACTCTTCTCTGTTGTGGCTCTGGAGCGGCTTGCACAAGAGTCCTGTGCACCTTTGGCTCTGTTTCAGGGACAAATCAGGGCCTAATTTTTGGCTGAATTCTGCCCTTTATCATCCCTGAAAGGGAGATCATCGATGCACCAGACCCCTGCTGCGAGCCGCATCCGGCAGCAGTTTGAACCCAGCCTCAACTTCTCCACAACTTTATCCCTGACCTGTCAGGTGAGTTCCTTGGCCTTCATGATGCTGGTTGTTCATTAATTATGCGCCACTTTGTGTTGGTCTATCACATAAAATCCCAATAAAATACATTTACGTTTTTGTTTGCAACATGACAAAATGTGGAAAATGTCAAGGGATATAAATCATTTTTCAAGGCATTGTATACACTATTTTGCCCTCCCTTCTTTATTATTATGTTTTACCATTTGCTTTGTAATTTCCTATTTCAAGATACTGAACTATATATTAGCACCATAAAACAGTGCAACTAATAAAAAATACAGAGAAAAAGACAGACGGACAGATAACAACAGGACTTCCCGTAAGTGCTGCTCTAAGGCCTATATACAACGAAGAAGTCCCATTGTGCTGCTAAAAATGGACATTTTGATATATGCCCCAATTAACATTTTACGTAGTTATTTTCTATTTAGGGAAAATGGGTTCACTGAGTAAATATCCCTGGAATGAAGCTCACTTCCCAGACAGTGTCCATGCTTGTTCTGGCAGAGAGTGTGTCACAGCTGTGCACCAGAGGAAGACTGGGTCCCTCTTGTCTTTGGAGCACTTGCCAGAACAGATGACTAATTGATACAAGAGCTCAAGTACAGCAGTTGTGAGACCTGGTTAGAGCAAAGTCATCAGCTTGAGATGCCTTTTATAACAGAATAGTGGATTATTAATAGAATAGAAAGCACTAGGGCAGAAAGAGAAAGGGGAAATATTGCATCTTCCTGGAATTCTATTAGCTTAGTGAGATGTTTGTGACTCTCAGACAATATGATAAGTTACACCATACTTGGAATAATATATTTATCATTAACTTTATTCACATACCAATTTAAATGATGGCAGAAAGACATAATGCCTTGCCAGCGGAAGTTGGTGTAATATTTTATACAGTCTACTCCAGACCATTCTGTATAAGTGCTATGCAGGACTAAACTATGAATCTTAGTCTCATTGCCATGGCAAATTCAAAATATTAGGTGATTATTTCTTATTTTTAGGTGTTTGGTAGAGCTTTCAAAATTGCTATCTGACCCTTGGCCATATTTGCTTTCAAAATCATTGGTTTACATTATAAACTTAGCCTAAAAGTATTGAGCCATTTATGCTAAATAGCATACAGCTGCTTCAGGCATGATGGTCGTCATCAGTGAAGTGTATGGAAGCAATGGGTTTTATGGAGTAGGGCTTGGGTAGCAACCAGAGACCATAACCAGACAGAATCCCCATAACCTGACTGGTTATACTTTTTGGAATACAATACCAAATACAGTATAAGAGCAAGCTTGTAAAGATTTCAACATCATATTAAAAATCATTTTAAGGCAAACACTGCATTAATAAATCAAAATATGTAATTTAAATTGATATAGTGCAGCACTAAAAATAAATAAAAATATGTACATGTATCCCACAAACCTAACAATCATATTATAAATAATAAAAATATAAAATCAATACATTTCCATCACAAAGGTGCCCCCGATGAAGTCTTTCAACATAACACATAGGACGGAGCTGTTGGTGACGTCATCATGCCGGCTGATCCGGGACCAGTCAGCAGTGTATTGTAACTGAAAAAAAATGGATGGCCGCACTCCTGTGCAATGACTTTATTCTTGATCAAAATACAGCATACAGGTGAACCACAATGACCGTCTGATGCGTTTCACACCAACGGGTGCTTAATCATAGCCTATAATAATAATATATACACACAGTTATGGTTAGAAACTATTCAGACTCAATATAATCTAACTGATATACTTTCTTCTATTGTCTGCATTCTTTACTAAAGATTCCTATCTAAATTCACTAGGAAGTCTTACCTCCTTTAGCTCTTGGTTCTTAATACTTGATATATAAAATAAAGATTTGAGGAGCGAAGTGGTCTCTACAGTGGATTTAGTGATCTTATTTTCTTTCAGTTCATTTTAGTTTCTTTAGTTCAGTTTTATAAAACAGGGTAGTTCTCTCTTTCTTTCAGGGTTTTATTCAGAAGGGAGATGGCTCTGCAATATCCCACACATAGATTGCACAGATTGCACATACACAACACAACCAGGGAGATTGTTCTGATTGGCCCAACCATTTGAGACTGCTCCAGTCTAATTTAACCCCTGGGTGGTGATTTGTGGTAGCTCTCTCTTATACATACTTGTTCCTGCACTCTGCTCTCTACCACTTTCGTTAGATTTGCTTTTTAGTGGGGAAGAGAGAGAGCGGAACAACAAGCACACAATTTTGCTATTTTTAGCTATACAATGTTTTCATATATTGTTACATAAATGTTTTGTCTCTATATAAATATATATTGTTTTTTTGTTTTTTATTTGGCAATTTGAGTAAGACTGTTTTGTTTAATTCCTTTTGGGTCTTTTCACATCCAGCCATCAAGTATTATTGTTAGTTGTGGTACTGTGATATTATAACAATTATGTAATATGATATCACAGATTTTTATATAACTATTTCACCTGTTTTTGTGAACATTTTATTTGTATGCACTTTTAGTTCAGTTTCCTGGACACAATCGACACACGATTGTTAATTGACACTTGATTGCTTTATTGCAAGATCAATTATACAATTAACATCCTTTCTAACCATAACTGTGTGTGTGTATATATACCAGTATGTGTGCATATGTATCCTTAGGCTATGATTAAGCACCCGTTGGTGTGAAACGCGTCAGCTGATCATTGTGGTTCACCTGTATGCTGTATTTTGATCAAGAATAAAGTCATTGCACAGGAGTGCAGCCATCCAGTCCGTTTTTTCTGTTACAATGGACCTGCTTGCAGGCAGTGCCGCACCCACACTCTGGGGATAGAGGTTGAAGCAGCAGGGTCTTGAGTTACCTGGAGCGACGCTTATCCTTTCACTAGTCAGCAGTGTATGGTATTAATGCGCTCCTGAAGCATATCGTCTGAACAGCCTAATTAATTTATGCTGACAAGTCTGCGCACGCTGAGGTGCACTTTCAAATGAGTGATTTTAAATTCTTTATTAAAAAAGTTGCATAGGGAGTACACTATGGTCCAATTTACTTTATTTTAAGTTACTGCAGAGGAAGCAAGTAAAAGGGAGCAGTGGCAGAGAGCCAAAAATGTAATCCCAGCTGCTGGGGAAAAATGTGTTTTGACCTTAGGTTTTAACATAAAGTCCAACTTGAAAAGTGAGCAGGTTTCCAATTTGAGGTGGAGGCGGAACACCTATGTCTTTCACACATTAAAAGATCTGAAGCAGTTCTAAAACACTTGGAGCACTTTTTGTTTTTTGCTAAATTCTATTATTTATTTATTTTTTTGTTGTTTTTTTATGCATTTGCTGGTAGGAATTGATACTAAGATATAAATATGGTGTGCATGACAAAGGTATTGTTATACACTATATATTCTATGAATTATATGTGCATTTATACCTACAGTTGTTCATCCATCCCATTTATAGCTCCTGAAGAAGTGAATACATTCCAGGAAACGCGTTGTGTTTTGGAAAACAATGTCAGAATATGCCAGTTTGTTTTTATATATAATGTTTAATTGAAGTGTACTCAATACAATATGGAGATAAATGATAAGAAAACTACCTAATCTAATAAGGTTTTATTCAACATGTAACTGGAAATTTATTTTAAAAGATTTTTGCTGTATAAATAAACTTTATATATTTTACTTGTAAGTCTTGTTGTGCCTTGAAAGTCCCACCATGTCAAACAGGTTTTAGTTTTTCAAGTATAACTGGAATATGGTCTCGTACAGGCCAAAATATGTCGTTTTTAGAAAATTTTATTTAAAGGTCAATGTACAACTTATTTTGGAATAATCTAATCCATCAAAAGAATAGTAAATAGAGGTATAACATAACTCATGTGAAGTTAATTTGTAATATATATTTTTGTTTGACCGTATAAGACTGTAACAAAAGGTTTTGTGTTGCGCAAAGGACCTTACATAAGTGAAGAAGTCCTCGATATTTACCCTACCTACTTGTTGACATCCATATTTACGTGTATATTAAGTATCTTATAT
>BLSH010535871.1:257449-275449 GCA_018402905.1 Glandirana rugosa
ACTAAAATCTTGTTATTAGACAGGGAATGTCGTTGTCGTCCTTGGAGAGGGAAATCTTGATCCTCTACTAAAATCTTGTTATTAGACAGTAGTTCTAAAGGGAGAGGTTCCTGCTGGTGCTGTAAGGGACAGATTATTGTTCTAAAATCATTTTTGAATATGCCTCAATATTTTGGGGGCTACCCCAATTAGAAAAAAAATCCAAACAAACAACAAAAAGTGTTGGCTACCTCCTCCTCCTCCTCCACCACCGCCACTTCCACCTACACTGCCACGATCACGGCCTAGTCAACCTCTAGGCTCCTACTCCACATACACCCCCCCCTTCCCATTTTTATTTTTTTTTATTTGATTTTAAGTTATTTTCCCTATCCCCATTTTTTTGTAAGGCACTTGTCCTACTCTTACCCCCATTTTACTTCCTTTTGCAGCCCTCTAGCACTTGCCAGGACTTTTTTACAGCCATTTTTGTGCCAAAAAGTTCGGGTCCCCATTGTCTTCAATGGGGTTCGGGTCCGGAGTCAAGTTCGGGTCAAGTTCTGTACCGAACCCAAACTTTTTCGCGAAGTTTGGCCAGACCCGCCGAACCCGAACATCCAGGTGTTCGCTCAAATCTACTAGTCAGCAGTGTATGGTATTAATGCGTTCCTGAAGCATATAGTCTGCACAGCCTAATTAATTTATGCTGACAAGTCGGCGCCCGCTGTGGTGCACTTTTAAATGAGTGATTTTAAATTCTCTATTAAAAAATGTGCATAGGAAGTACACTATGGTTCAATTTACTTTATTTTAAGTTACTGCAGAGGAAGCAAGTAAAAGGAAGCAGTGTCAGAGAGCCAAAAATGCTGGGGAAAAAATGTGTTTTGACCTTAGGTTTTAACATAAAGTCCAACCTGAAAAGTGAGCAGGTTTCCAATTTGAGGTGGAGGCAGAACACCTATGTCTTTCACACATTAAAAGATCTGAAGCAGTTCTAAAACACTTAGAGCACTTTTTGTTTTTTGTTAAATCCTATTATTTATTTATTTTTTTGTTGTTTTTTATGCATTTGCTGGTAGGAATTGATACTAAGATATAAATATGGTGTGCGTGACAAAGGTATTGTAATACACTATATATTCTATGAATTATATGTACATTTATACCTACAGTTGTTCATCTATCCCATTTATAGCTCCTGAAGAAGTGAATACATTCCAGGAAACGCGTTGTGTTTTGGAAAACAATATCAGAATATGTCAGTTTGTTTTTATATATAATGTTTAATTGAAGTGTACTCAATACAATATGGAGATAAATGATAAGAAAACTACCTAATCTAATAAGATTTTATTCAACATGTAACTGGAAATTTATTTTAAAAGATTTTTGCTGTATAAATAAACTTTATATATTTTACTTGTAAGTCTTGTTGTGCCTTGAAAGTCCCACCATGTCAAACAGGTTTTAGTTTTTCAAGTATAACTGGAATATGGTCTCGTACAGGCCAAACGTATCTGTTTTGAGTTTTCAGGAATTGTCAAAAATAATATATCAGTTTAAATCATTTTTTTTTTGGTGTAGAGCTATAGGCGCTGACAAATATAGTTGCACATATAGGAAGGTAGTGCAGATCTGTCTTGATTTAAATCAAAATATGTGCTCACTGAAAATATTCTATTCTTTCCTTTTGTTTTCTACAGAATGTAACCTGTCTTTTTGATGGGACATACACATTTTATTAACAATTAAATAAACGCTTAAGAACACCTCGAGTTATGAGTGTTGCACAACAGGTCAAAGCAGCCAACTAAGTCATCAATATATGTTTTGCTGCACATGGTCAATGAAATAACAACTCAGCCCTGCCAGTTTCTCCTGCTATCAAGGTCATTTAACAGATGCTGAGAACATCCTTCTTTGCTTCCTCTTCAACCCCCTTTACTTACAATAACTGTAACAGACTTTGAAAAAGCAAAAGTGTACACAGACGGCACTTAAGCCTCAACACCGCCATCAACCCAATCATTAGCAGCTAAGAACCAATTTTCTCAGACAGTTACATAATTAAAGTTGGGAAAAAAACAACGAACCCAACCCGCTAAAATGATTTAATAATTCGTATAGTCGTCTTAGGCAACAAGCAGGGTTCATCAGGAGTACATCTGCACAGAAAAAAACATGGAGTTTGTCTTGAGTGTGCTGTAGGGTATTATTACAGATAACATGATGACACAGCTACACGCTGGCAATATTTATTTCATTGTGGTGGTGTCTTTGTGGTTGGGTGGGCAAATCAACAAAATATTACCTGTTCTAAGGATCCTAACCATGGAGGTGATTGTTAAAGTAATCACTGGGTGCAACATCTGTGAATATATTGAATCAAGCAAAATATCTCAAAATAACTTCCAGTTCTGGTGGGAACCTTAAAGCGGAACTAAACTCTCTCAATCACCATTAACTATTTTTAATCCTTATGCTATGAGCATTAGTAAATAGATAGGAAGGTATATTATTCACTTCAGCTCTGGAAGATTTACCCCCCTCCCCCCCGTTACGATCAGGCCATTTTTTGCGATATGGCACTGCATTGCTTTAACTGACAATTGTGCGGTCGTGCAATGCTATAACCAAGTGAAATGTATGTCCCTTTTTCCCACAAATAGAGCTTTCTTTTGGATCACCTCTGCGATTTTTATTTTTTGCGCTATAAACAAAAAAAGATCAACAATTTTGAAAAAAAAACTGTATTTTTTACTTTCTGCTATAAAACATATCCAATAAAAAAAATGTAAAAATCAAATTTCTTCATCAATTTAGGACAATATGTATTCTGCTACATATTTTTGGTAAAAAATCCCAATAAGCAATGTTATATTGATTGGTTTGCACTAAAGTTATAGTGCCTACAAACTATGGGATTTATTTATGGAATTTTTATTTACTTTTATTTTTTACTAGTAATGGCGATCAGCAACTTTTAGTGGGGCTGTAATATTGCGGTGGACAAATCAGACACCTAACTGACACTTTTGACACTTTTTTGGGAAATAGTGACACCAATACAGTGATCAGTACTAAAAATATGTACTGTTACTGTAGTAATAACACTGGCTGGGAAGGGGTTAACATCAGGGGCAATCAAAGGGTTAACTGTATGCCTCACCAGTGTTTGACTACTGTGGGGGAGGTACTTTTACTAATGGTAGGCATTGATCCATGTTGCTGCTTTGCAGAAACACAGGATCAATGCCTTCCATACTGACAGAATGGCAATTTGCCTTGTTTACATAGGTATAATGAATGGTCGGTGGGTGCTGGCGGACTAGAGTCTGCCAGACCCGCTGATTGGCTCCCACTGTGCACAAGCACAGTGGGAGCAAGCCTCCGGCGGCACGCCTGTTACCCGGAAATGCAGAATCACATATGTATATATATACGTGATTCTGTGCAGCGCAGCCGCCCTGTAGCAGTAAATCTTCTTTGGGGCAGTCCACAAGTGGTTACATTTACTTGCTTCAACCTTTTTTTTAGACTTTTCTTCAGTTTCTCCCTGGTTTCGAACCTAGGCCACACTGGTATCATACATCCTATGAGTCTTCAAGGCCATTTTTTCTTTTATCTGAAGCAGGGGTAGAGGGGTTTTCTCAGCTAGGGAAACCCACCTGCGTGCATGCCTGAGCCAAGGGCAGAGAAGTTCCATGAAGAAAATCTTACATGAATCATCTCCCCTTACTCAAGATGGCCACAACTAGAAATGCTAGGGGGTGTTTTTTCAAAGTGATTTCTCTGGTGTTTTTGATTGGTGGTGCTCAGATGCAGTGTAGTTCCACTTTACCATGGTCATCATGTCCCATGCCTACACACCTTAATGCCTTTTTTCTATTGCAAGTGTTTTTTCGTTGTTTTGGTCAACACCCAATTGCTTTTCCCTTGTGTGCTTATAGAAGTCTATTGTTCTTTCAAATGCACATTGAAATAGAAAATGGAGATACAAACAAATCTCTGAAGGCATAATGATGTCCGAGCTGAAATACGTTTCATATTCAGTAATTATTATATCAAATTGCCAGGCACAAATATTAATGTATTTAATTATATTTTCCTGTTAGAGCTTAGCTGTTTCATATTATATGATTTTTACCCCTGAATATCATCGAAATTACTTTGGTTACAGTTACTGTTAATGTAATTACTCATAAAAAAAACAGATTTAATTGGGTACAGATTATTCCAGCTTGGAGTCTCTGTATTAGAAAATTTTAATAAAATATTGATTTTGGTTCCTAATGTGTGCAAAGGGAAAGGAAGCACACAAGTAGATGCGGAAATGAGGCTTGGAACATTGTTTCGAATCTGACTAGAGCTTTGTACAGCAATAGACCTAGAGTGACCTCTCTTCCTGATAAAACGTGGAGGCTTTATTTGCATGTTCACAGCTGTGGCAGATTAGCCTGCATCCTCGGGGCCGCACATAAACATTACCACAAGTCTCTTTCCCATAAACCTACAGCCGAAGCAATACAGGGGATTTTCCGTAACTACAGTATATAAATATTGTATATATACAGTACAGTTCTAGCTCATATACTGTTTCTCCGGAGTAATGAATTGGTTGTATAGTTTTAAATTGATGTTAAATAATACTTAATACCTAGCCAGTAAATGTCTGCTGGTACAATTATTACAGCTCAAAGTATACCGCTGTTGAACATGAAATTAAATGTTGAAATATGTACAGTGGTCACGGGCTACCTGCCAAGTCCTTCTTCATGGCTATAGCGCTCCAAGCTACCCTGCTGTTGGAATCTTGTTTGTTGCTAGCGACCCCATGATCTTGGAACAATTAGTCTTCTTCTGTTTAAATGAATATGCTACCAGGTATTTTTTGATCCAGTCAATATACTATTCTGCTCTTCTAGAATATTTAAATGAATAAGAGGAACCGTGGTCAAAATAACAAGATAAAAATGAATAGTCCATTAAAAAATAAAACAGTTTTGCTTTAATGTTCACCTATAATCTAGAGATTTTCTCTGTAGTACTTTTTAGTACCCAGAGACCCCTTTCACACGGGGCGGACTCTGTAAAGCGCATTCACCTGTTCAATGGGGGATCTCTCCACTCATCCCCACTGAGCAGGCGGAACACAAAGTCCATGTCTGCTCCTCTATGCAGAGTGGACTCAGACACAGTCCCACTGTTCTCTATGTCTGTCTATGTATGCCTGTCTGTTTCCATCCGACTGTCTTCCGATCTGATCCAGCAGACGGATGGGGAATGGATCTCCATCTGTCTATTTTTGGCGGACAGGATAAGATCAGATGCCAGCAGGTGTCAGCGGACATATGTCCGCCCACATCTGCCACTCCATAGAGCAATGGCTGGTCCAATCAGGTCCACCTGAAAAACTGACATGCAGACCTGATCGGATTGTCCGTGTAAAACCAGCCTTAGTCTGGAGTCCATTATCATTACACCCAGTTCCTCTGAGCCCAAGTTGTCCTGGACCCACCCCAGCCTGTTACTGGACAGTGAAAGAAGAAGAAGCACAAAGTTGAGCTTGTCTCTCTATCACTCCTCTTTCTCCTCCTATCAGCATGCTTCTCTTATGTCCTAACACTCCAGCTCCAATACAAAGACTGCAAGAAGCTGATACCAGGTCAAATTCAGATACACTTCTGGCACTATGTGATGCACTGACCAATGAGAATCCTTTTAGGCCCCTTTCTTTCTGGGACAACATTCTGGAACAAAGATTTTAATTAGCTAGCATGGTCACGTGACCAGCACTGACCAATGGGCGCTCGGAATTGCTTGCATAAAGCTGTTACACAGCCTCCAGCACTGTGGAGAAATGTCTTTAAGTGCCAGACCATTAGATCGGCTGGTGAGGGCAGCAAAAAAATTGGGAGAATATGGTAGATGCAGGGACCAGAGGGGCTGGGAGGGTGTTTTGAGTTAGTGTACCTTTTCGTTTTTTGTGAAAAGAGGAACTAACTCTTTAATGATGCAATAATGATTACGGTGCTGCATTAATTTAAGTCTTATACAGTATATCTGCCTAGAGCAGTGGTCGGATGCGGCCCTTTGCTTGCCTTTATCAGGCCCTTGGGGCACTATTATTTCCACTGATACAAGACACTATTCTGCCACCTGACACTGACAATTTCTCCCACTGACACCACTAATGGGGCACTATTCCTCCCTATGGTACCAACAATGGGGCCCTATTCCTCCTCCTAATACCAGATGTTTAGTCCCACTGATGCCAAGAAAATGTTCACTCCCGCTGGCCACAGTCCGGCCCTCCAAGAGTCTGAAGAACAATAAACTAGCCCTTTGTTTAGAATGTTTGGAGACCCCTGGCCTAGAGTTAAGCTTTAGGGCCTATTCACACAGGTGGCGACTGGCCTGAATCTACTATTCTTGCTAGTGCAGAAACCACCTGCATGCATACCTGCAGTGCAAACTGCCACAGCCTGAAGAGAATCACCCCATCCCTACAAAGAAGCATAGATATCTGCTGTTTTGGGGTGTGTAAGCTACTGTGGCACATTGATATTAGTCTAAATTATTACAAAAAAATCTGAAAATTATTAGTGATTGTGAAGTTTCAGTTTTTTTTTTCTTTAATAGCAAAAACATGTCATACTTACCTCCTCTGTGCAGCGGTTTTGTAGAGTGGCCCCGATCCTCCTCTTCTGGGGTCCCCCAGCTGCGCTCCTGGCTCCTCTCCACATCGAGTGACTCATCAGGGAAGTGCTTTCTGAGTCCTGCTTCTGCGTCCCTTGACACAGACAGCAGGACTCGGCCCTGTCCCTGGCTCCCACGTCATTGGATTTGTTTGGCAGCAGCGGGAGCCAATGGCTGTGCTGATATTGATCTATCCAATGAGAACCAGAGACACCGGCTGGAGCGGGTGTGCTTGCCCCCGATGTGGGGTCTCTGGGGGCAGCTGCACAACAAAAGGTTTTTCACATTAATGCATTAATGTGAAAAACTGAGAGGGTTTACAACCCTTTTAAATATTTCAGAAAATTGGAGGAAAATGTGTATTTAATAGCCTGGGAGCTGTGCATGGGGGAGCACATGGACGATCCAAAAAATAAGGCCAAATTTAACCTTTAATGGCTGCAGAAAAAAGGTTCTGGGCGGCCACCACAATCTCCTGACTTTAACATCATTCAGTCATTTTGGCAAAATCTCAGACTTGCAGTTCGTGCTTGAAAACTAAAGAATTTAAAGGACCTGGAAGCTTTTTGCCAAGAAGAATGGGCAGCTTTACGACATGACAAAACAAGGGAATTATTCATTATCATAAAAGACTGCAACCCATCATTGATGCTAAATGGGGCAATATATGATATTAAAGTGGGACCTAGATTCCGCAGGATGATGGCGGGCTTCTGTCATAATAGGAAAGTATGCACAACATACTTGCACATTATGGCATGCTTACTGTATCTTGCACAGTCCCTACTCCAGTGATAAAAGTTCCAAACTTGGCTCACCACCGCCATCTTTCCCACATGCTTTTTCCAGCCAGGCAATGTTTCCCTTTGGCTATTGGATGGCAACAGGTGATGCAACTCTTGCGCATGTGCACAGGACTTACATCATCCCCAATATTCCAAAAACGAATGGATGCGCATTACACAGTACTGTGCAATGTACTTAGAAACAGAAACATTTCAGGGAGTGTGGACCAAAGGTTTTCTTGCGAAATTAAACTACATGTCTCTTTTGACATGAGAAAAAAACGAAAAACTCCGGCTCCAAGCAAAATTTCACAGTGGCACATTAGTTCTCCTTTCAAAACTTTAATGCAAACTTTTGAACAGGATCATTTTATTATTTCCCTTTATTGCTGTGGTCTGTTTAATGATTACACTATTCTTTCATGATTTTTATTTGAATTACATGAACCATTCGAATCACATTAACCACTTTTTGCTTTTTTATACATTTTAGTATAATTTTATATTTTTTTTTATTACATTTTTTTTATTAACTTTAATGCCATAACAAGGGGTTAACAAACCCCCATGTGAGAGCATTGGACAGGTGACAGGTATTCTTTATGAAGACATTGGTGGTCTATTAGACCCCATTGTGTCTCCTGCCCTCCAAAGCATTGTACAGAGTAAAGATACTCAGTGCACAACCCAGTGTTAATTTTGACATAAAATTTCAATTTAGCTTTAGTTATAGTCTTTTGACTTAAATGCCATTTTAGTTTTAGTCGTATTTTAGTCTAATGATTAAAATGCCATTTTAGTTTTAGTCGTATTTTTGTAATCTGAATTGTTTTTCTTTTTTTTAATTCAACTTTATTTTCATTTTTTCCAATAGACAAAAATTTCTATACAATAATATACATTTCACGAATACATATTCAACCCACCCACCCCCACCCCCACACACCTCCCCCCCCCCAACCACCCCCTTCCTGTCTCATTTAAAGTTAAAACATTTCCAAAGTAGGCTTTCTAAAGATTTGAAATCCCGGGTGTCAGTCCTGGGGTTTCTACCCATGTTTTCCATATCTTTTCAAATCTACCTCTACCTCCCCTTCTTATATAGGCCAGTTTTTATATTAGTATTGTATTATTAAACATTCTCAACCAATCCGTTATAGATGGTGGTCCAGGGTCTAACCATTTCTAGGTAATCGCCTTTCTAGCTTGATAAAGACATTGCAGAACTGCTGTTCTTATAGCCCCAGATACCACACTCTGCTCCACATTATCGAGGTGAAGCATAAATTTGTTACAAAGACTGAATTTATTCTGTACAGCACCTCTTTCCAGTATATATATAGTTTGGGACACCTCCAGAGCATATGGATGAAATTTCCAATTGCACCCCCACATCTGGGGCAAGATGTTTCCGGACGTCCCCCAAACAGAAACATTCTTTTCAGTGTATAATATGCCCTGTGAACAATATAGAACTGCATGAGCTAGGCTAATGAAAGGGATAACCGATCTATTGAGGCCACTATATCATTCCATTGCGCATCTGTTAATTTCCCCACCTCCTCCATTTTGCTCTACTTGACAACTGAGAGTCTTTTTCCAATACCTTTAGATTAACCCCTTTAGGGAAGTGACATGTACTAAGTTTTCAATGAAGGCATACTAGTCCATTCCAGTCTCCCCTCCTTAAACTGTGTTGTTATTGCGTGCCTGTAGATACTGATACAAATTTCTATTTTAGAATCCAAATTCCTCCTTCAACTCCTGAAATGTCCTCAGAACCCGTGCTGTATATAGTTGTGATATTCTAACCCCCCCCTGTTTCCAAATGGTAAAGTTATCCCAACCTCTCAAGCTTGGGCACCTTTACATTATTGCAGATAGCTGTAAACGTGGTAAATCCTGAATACTTTAATATTGATCTTATTGTATACCATACCTTCAGCAACAACTTTGCCGAAGGGCATTGGACTTCCCTCATCCACCCCCCACCCAGTGAACCAGCTTCTAGTGTCTCTACCAGGGATGTATGTGGGGAATGAGCCAGTAGCACTCGTGAGTTATAGCTAGTAGTGGCATTAACCACCTCCCAGCCACCCAGGGTTGTGGCACAGCCAAGCCTCCTCTATCTCTCGGCAACTGCAACACCCTCAGGCGAACTCTAGCTTGTCCTTTCCTCCAAATCAATTCTCTAAAGAGACCCTCCAGTTTATTAAACCACACTTCAGGGATCCATATTGGCAAGTTATGCAAAATGTATAAAAATTGAGGCAACCATGCCATTTTAATCGGACTGCAAACGACCCACCACTGACAGAGGAAGACGTTTCCATGTCCCAAATTTTACTCTAGATTTTTTAATACATAGCGCTGGGGTTTACCGTTATATTTCTACCCAGGTATTTAAAGCTCTCCACTACCTGTAAGTGAGCATTCTCTAGTAACCCCTTTACTACTCCATTCACTGGGAGAACAGATTTCTCCCAGTTGATAGAGAGCCTAGAGAACAAACCAAATCTTTTTATGATATCCATTGCTGTTGTCAACTAGTGTCTCATATCTCCTAAAACAGGAGGATATTCTCTGCGTATAGCAAAATCTTTTCCTCATCCATCCCCCTTTTGAAGCCCCTTATATCACCCACTGTTCTAATAGCTATAGCCAATGGTTCCAACGCCAGGGCAAAGAGCAGAGGTGATAAAGGACGGGTGTCTTGTCCCCTGAGCCAGTGGAAAGTATTCAGAGACTCCTTCATTGACCCTCACTTTCACCCTTGGGCCCGTATACAACAGCTTTACTCATTTTATAAACACAGGGCTGATGTTAAATGCCGACAGGGCCTCCCACAAGTACTGCCACTTGACACTGTCAAATGCTTTGACAGTGTTGAGGGACAGCATGGCTCTTGAACCCGACTCTTCTGATGGAATTTGTAGATATCTCCTGATATTTAATGATGTTGACCTACAAGGGATAAAACACTTTCACCTGTATTTTAACATCTGCACAAAGCAGAGAGATCTGTCTATATGACGCAGGTTGTGTTGGATCCCTCCCCTCTTTTGATATCATTATAATCGTAGCCTCTGTCATGGATGCCGGTAATTCTCCCTTTTCCAATGCCCTGTTTAACATCACTAATAATTCTGGCAACATTATCTCTCCATATTCCCTGTACATCTCATTTGGTAATCCATCTGGACTTGGTGTTTAATGGTTAGCTGATTCCATTACCCGCTTTTGTAGTTCTTCAAGGGTAATCAGGGTTTTTAATGTAGCGCCCTCCATGCTAGGTAGGTGTAGTGAGAGATTTTTGGTAGGTAAGGTAAAATTTAGTCAGGCCTGACTGAGTGCAGGCCTGATTGTTTTGATTCTGCGCTGGGAGTGGCTCAGGTAGGATTGAGTGATTCACAGAATGGTGTCATCAGGACCTTCCACTTCTTTCCAGAAAGTTCTGGTATTTTCTGAAAAGAGAGCTGGAAGGGGAGGTGTAACCATCTGGGGTGTTCTAAGGAGCCCTGACCAATCCCCAATCTGGGTTGGTCCAATCTGGGAGGAGAAGTTCGGGTGGAAGTCTGCAGATGGAGTAGTGTGGGCTGTCGTGGCCAGGGGAAAATCCCAGTCTGGGGGGGTGACCCCAGGCCTGGAGTGCCCAGGTGCGGCCAGGAGGTGAGAGATCTTGGGGGCAGGCACAAGGCAGAGTGGAAAGGACAGCAGGAGAAAGCACTATCCGGGAGAGAGCTCCAGTGTGGAACTACAAGTGTCAGGATGTCTGTGAGCAACATACCCTGGGAAACTGTTGGAGGCATGCCGGAGCAGATTGGGGTGAGAGACAATCTGGGAAGGATGCAGAAGCCAATATGGGAATCCTATGTTGCTGTGGTAGTGGAGAAGGCCATGGAAGCTAGAGGAGTTGGAGGAGGATGGGCTGGGAGTAGTAGTCCATCAGGCTAAATAGCACACAGTACTTTGCTGCACAATGGAGGTTATCTGCCTCTACCTGTAATGGGTGGTCCGGAGGCCTTGCCCCAACTATAGCAGGCCTCCCCATGTGCTAGCTAGGCCGGGAGAAGATGTAATGGAGGCCTGATAAATATTCTTTCAGGTCTCACCTGTAGAGCAAGTGTTGTGCAGGAGAGAGAAACAGGAGAAGCAAGTGTTGTGCTGGAGAGAAGTACAATGAGTGTAACGGTCAGCAAGTAATGTGCTGGAGGAAGACGGAGAGATGTATATACTGGCGAGTGTATATAGTCAGTCCCATGTCCAGAACTGTTCAATTTCTGGGCATCCCATAATCATCCTTACCCCATCCATGTTCAATTCCCCTAATAAACAAAAACAAAACAAAGTACCAGCATGTTCTGTGTCTCCAGATGTGCGGAAAAGTGTGATTGAGGGCAGTGTGATCAGGTGAACCACATCAATCAGTCACCCCTAAGGGGGCCATTGGCTACACTAACAATACCCTATCTATCCAACAGGTGTGGAATGGTTAAACCCTATATAAAATCCACAATTTCTCTTTCTGCCTCTCCCACCTTGGACCTATGTAGATTAGAATAATAGTTTCTAAAAATGTTCTGCTGGACACGTGGTCAACCCTCCAGCAATGGTCTCGATAGACATTATAGTAGACATAGCCTTGAGACCTTGACAGAAGGGCCAGAATGTGTCCAGTACTTTCTCCCTCCTCATCATGGGCTTTCTTTAAGAAACACCTTCTATTCTCAGCTTTCTTCAAGGAGAGTATTCTGTATAGCTGTTGTGCCTCAGTCCATTTGGCTAAATTATCCGGCATTGGAGCTTCTACATATAACTTTTCCATATCAGTCACTCTCCCCATTGTATGCACCTTCCAGTTCTTCCTCCTAGAGATCTGCTGGATTATAATTCCTCTCAAATAGGCTTTAATAGTATTCCATATCATACCCTGTGTTGCTGATGTTCTATTATACTCCAGAAATTCCCAGAGAATATTTAACATATGTTCTTTAGGGGTAATTAGCTGCAACCAAACAGGGTTAACTCTCCACTTTGCCCCTCCTCACCATTCTCAAAATCCTAATGTCAGGACTAAAGGGGAATGGTCCAACAATCCTCTAGCCTCATATCTAATGTCTGTTACCAATGGGATAAGAGTATCATTACTTACTGCCATGTTGATCCTAGAGAGTGAAGAATGTGTACCAGAGTAACAGGAAAAAAATTGTGCTGCTGGGTGGCATTTCTGCCAAATATCCCTCAAGCCTGTTTCTTTAAATATCCTATATAGCAACGTATATGGGGTTTGTTCCGATCGTTTTCCCTGAGGGAACCTAGCAACCTGAATATTCATCACCATATTAAAATCTCTCATTATCAGGACAGGGACCCTTGGTTTATCAGCCATAAATTCCAACACATACTTGATTACTTCTAACTTAAAAGGAGGATGAATATACATACTCACAAGCACAAGTGGCATCTCTGCCATTGTGCAATAAATACATATAAATCTTCCCTCTCCATCTATCTTTATTTGCCTACAGGAGAATGAAACTTATCTATGTATTAGAATATTTGCATGAATTCCTGGGGATGGGGGTTCTTTGAAGCATCTCATTACAGCCGTAGGCTCTAATAGGCTTCAACAAAGTGTGGCTTGTGGCGCACAGCATGGCGCTGCAAGACCACTCACATGTGTTAGAAAGGCAAATGAATATTTGCCTTTCTAACACTGAACCGCCTCGCCATCAATCAGGAAGTGCCAGTATGTTACCAGTTTCCCGATTGGCGGAGAAGACAGGAGATCCTATTGGACGCCTTTTTTGGAGGAGGAGGGGAATGCATGGCTCCCCCCTCACTGTCCCCGCTCTCCGCCGGGACACCGCTGCCTGCATGCCTGCCCGCTCCTAGATGGGGTAAGTGCGGGACTGATGTCCCGACTGCCTTAGGGGGGGCTGCTGAAGGATATACCCCTCTGTCGATGGTATATATACCACTCTGTTGATGCTATATATACCCCTCTGGTGATGTATATACCCCTCTGATGATGCTATATATACCCCTCTGCTGATGCTACATAAACCCCTCTGGTGATGGTATATATACCCCTCTGGTGATGCTATATACCTCTCTGGTGATGTATATACCCCTCCGGTGATGCTACATATACCCCTCTGGTGATGGTAGTGATGGTGTGTACACCCCTCTGGTGATGGTATATATACCCCTCTGGTGATGGTATATACACCCCTCTGTTTATGGTATATATACCCCTCTGGTGATGCTATATATACCCCTCTGCTGATGCTATATACCCCTCTGGTGATGGTATATATACCCCTCTGGTGATGCTATATATACCCCTCCGGTGATGCTATATATACCCCTCTGGTGATGTATACACCCCTGTGGTGATGCTACATATACTCCTCTGGTGATATATATACCCCTCTGGTGATGCTACATATACCCCTCTTGCGATGTATATACCCCTTTGGTGATGCTACATATACCCCTCTGGTGATGTATATACCCCTCTGGTGATGCTACATATACCCCTCTGGTGATGTATATACCCCTCTGGTGATGGTATATATACCACTCTGGTGATACTATATATACCCCTCTGGTGATGCTACATATACCCCTCTGGTGATGGTATATATACTCCTCTGGTGATACTACATATACCCCTCTGGTGATGCTGTATATACCCCTCTGGTGATGGAATATATACCACTCTGGTGATGCTATATATACTCTTCTGATGATGCTATATATACCCATCTGGTGATGCTATATATCCCTCTGGTGATATATATACCCCTCTGGTGATGCTACATATACCCCTCTGGTGATGCTATATATAGCCCTCTGGTGATGCTATATATACCCCTCTGGTGATGTATATACTCCTCTGGTGATGCTATATATATTCCTCTGGTGATGCTATATACCCCTCTGGTGATGCTATATACTCCTCTGGTGATGCTATATACTCCTCTGGTCACACTGTATATACTCATATCTGTGATGCTGTATATATCTGGTGATGCTGTGCTGTATACTCCTCACACAATGGGTGGAATCTATAAGGGGTGGGGCTTATGAGAAGTGGGAGGGGTCAAAAAGGAAGGGTGCCCCCCAACCTAAAATTTCACCAGGACCGAGGAGGGCTGGTAGGAGCCGAGGGAGATCAGGGCCTGGCTGAGTTCGGAGGAGGCCACCTCACCCTCGTCCCCCACGAGCGGATACCGAGTCTTTCCGAGTTCCTCAGTCTTCAACCAAGTGTTGTTCAGGCCCTCCTCCTCCTTGCGAGCAGGCACAAAGACGCACAGAAATTTCCGAGGCTCTCTTGCTAATCACCCGGGGCCAGGGGGAGTTTGAAGCCACTCCCCACTTCCAACCAAAGCTTCGGAGCACCGCTTCTCCATGTGCCCTCCACCGCCTGCAGGTGCACCAGCTACGGCCACTCTCTCAAGACACTCTGGTCTATCTCCAGGATGGAGGAGCGCAGGTGAGCTATTCACGCCCGTTCACATTAGGGTCAGGCCACGCCCCTCTCCCATCTGAATTGTTTTAGTTTTAGTCGTATTTTAGTGGACTAAAATCTCCAGTACATTTTAGTTGACTAAAATCTCCAGTACATTTTAGTCGTCTAAATTCTAATGGGTTAAATTGCAATGCATTATTTAAGCATTTCTTTAGAATTGTGAAACTCATTATATACTCCTGGAGTAAAAAATCTAATAACATGTTATTATTTATGGTATGCACTATGGACACAGATTTAGCCGTTGTGATATACAGTGCCTTGATAAATTATTCATACCCCTTGAAATTTTTCCATATTTTTTCAAGTTACAATCAAAAATGTAAATGTATTTTATTGGGATTTTATGTGATGGACCAACACAAAGTGACACATAATTGTGAAGTGGAAGGAAAATGATAAATGATTTTCAATTTTTTTTTACAAAAAACATTTTCCTTCCACTTCACAATTATGTGCCACTTTGTGTTGGTCTATCACATAAAATCCCAATAAAATACATTTACGTTTTTGGTTGTAACATGACAAAATGAGGAAAATTTCAAGAGATATGAATACTTTTTCAAGGCACTGTAGTAGGGGAGTATGTTGAAAAATAAATGATGTTTCCACTCCTTGAAATTTGTTCTTTTATTATATGAACTCAAAAGCCCCGGTTTTACTTGAAAACCCCTTGTATTTTTGGCACAAAAATAAACAAATTCCATTACTATCCAAATAGTTTACACTGCCTTGCAGAGCAGTGGAAGTGAATGTGTGCTTGTATGATTACCGCATGGACATTAGATTATATTCACCAGCAGTTTGCCACCATTTCAATACTGATTCACATTAGCTTTAGGGGATGAATGCAAATGAATATTATTGGTCAAAATTTTCACTTGCGGGTCATCAAATGTGCAGAATGCATGCAGTGGTGAGCACGTAAAAGCAAGCATGTATAGAAAACAATAGTTAATTATTGATAAATTTAGTAATTTGCCTTCTGCAAATGGTAATTGTTACAAAACAGATTATGGTCTGCAGATGTAACATTTCTATTGTTACTGAGACCTAGATTTCCCATTGAAGATAGAAAATCTAGTTTGTTTCCCCTCTACTCTTGTTCTGGTGATAACTCATAATTGTGGATTTTCTTTCACTTTTACTTCTAGTGATAACAGTAGAGAAGGTGAATCTCCCTAACCCTAGCCGCTAGGATTGCTTTTACAGGAACGTGCTGCTGCTCCTGGCATCATCCCGGTATAACCACTGAAAGTCCCACGACGTGCGGGTACGATGCGGGGTGGCAAGTGGTTAAACAGACATTTTTTGCC
This sequence comes from Glandirana rugosa, assembly GCA_018402905.1. NCBI lineage: Eukaryota > Metazoa > Chordata > Amphibia > Anura > Ranidae > Glandirana > Glandirana rugosa. Next base: position 273,766 of record BLSH010535871.1, read on the forward strand.
TTAACCACACTAACTGTTTTTCCACTCCCTGGTTTCTTTAAGGAACTGGTGATGTAACCCTGGCCTTACAGCTGCATATTGAGAAGTTCCTCCTATCACATGTTCTAGGAGACAGACCCAGTGTTCTAGGCAGAGTTCTGGGAAGTAAAGAGAAATTAATTCATCTGCCATTAGTGGAAATGGCTACCATGAGAAGGAAAAGAAAAATAAGGTATGCAGAAAATAAGAAGCCTGCAATTATCTATAGGAATCTCTTTCTGGATTGTCATTACTAAACAACTTTAAAGGTGCCTCACTGTAAATTTTATCATTTATAATAAGTACCTCTCCAACTCTTTCCTGTGAAGATTGGAAGTTCAGGGAAGCAGCAATAAGAGAGCAGGAACCAGCAGCATTGAAAGTTATAAACTGGCAAGAATTTTAACAAATATATTACTGAGGAATGTTTATTTTAATATGCTCCCTGTGTTAAAGTGGTTGTAAAGGTAAAAAATGTTCCGTTAGCTTCCCCCCCCCCCCCCACCTAAACACTTACCTGCCTCCTCTCACGATCCAGCATTATCCTCATCTGCAGCACCACTCCACTGACTCCCTCTTCTCACAGGAGACACAGGCAGCAATGGGAGCCATTAGCTCCTGCCAGTCATACTCTGTGAGGAGGGAGAGGGGGTGTGACCAAGCTGCACTGTGTTTGCTTATGGACACACATAGCCCCGCTCAGGAGTGTGCACACACAGGTGGCCCCATAACAAATGGCTTCCCATGGGGGCACTCACAGGGAGAAGTAGAGGACAGTGCCAGCGAGGGGCTGCCAAAGAAGCACGAAGGAACCAGCTAAATATAATCTGCATTTTATTTTAATTTTAAAAAAATTGCCTTTAGAAACACTTTAACCACTTCAGCCCCGGAAGGATTTCCCACCTAAGGACCAGAGCACTTTTTGCAATTCGGCACTGCATTGATTTAACTGACCATTGCGCGGCCGTGCGACGTTGTACCCAAACAAAATGTGCGTCCTTTTTTTCCCACAAATAGAGCTTTCTTTTGGTATTATTTGATCACCTCTGCATCATTTCTGATCGCCGCCATAAACAAAAAAAGAGCGACAATTTTGCAAAAAAAAACAGTTTTTCTTACTTTTTACTAAAATACAAATCCAAAAAATATATATATATATATAAAATATAGAATTCATTTCTGGGTTTTTTTTTTTTTTTTACTAGTAATGGCGGCGATCTGTGATTTTTTAGCGGTACTGCGATATTGCAGCGGACATGTCGGACCATTTTGACACTTTTTTGGGACCAATGACATTTATACAGCGATCAGAAATGTAAATATCCACTGATTACTGCTAGTCAATCTAGAGAATACAAGTATTGTCGGGTCGGGGGAGTGTCAATCTTGTGTCAATTGGGGATCTAGAGGGGGACGTCTAATTGGGGAAGTGACGGTTACTGTAAATATGTCATTAGTCACCTATAAATGTAAAGACTAGCGACATATTTACAGTAACCAGGGTTTTTTCACAGTTTTACCAGGCTGTACAGGCGACGTTATAGCGTCATGGCGATTTTTTAGTGTCTAGCGGCGGTAATGATCATTTTTTTTTTTTTTTTGGGTCTTTACTTAAGATATAAAATATATATATATATATAAAAAACCTAAACATAAAATCATTTTT
>BLSH010535871.1:275459-296262 GCA_018402905.1 Glandirana rugosa
TTACATTACAGTGTCCTCTTTACACCACAGCCCCCCTTTACATTACAGTGTCCTCTTTACACCACAGCCCCCCTTTACATTACAGTGTCCTCTTTACACCACAGCCCCACTTTACATTACAGTGCCCTCTTTACACCACAGCCCCCCTTTACATTACAGTGCCCTATTTACACCACAGCCCCCCTTTACTTTACATTACAGTGCCCCCTCTTACAGAACAGCCCTCTTTACACCACAGCCCCCTTTACATTACAGTGCCCCCTCTTACAGAACAGCCCCCTTTACACCACAGCCCCCTTTACATTACAGTGCCACTCTTACAGAGCAGTCCCCTTTACATTATATTGTCCCCTACATCACAGCCCCCCTTTATAGAGCAGTCTCTGTTACATTAATGTAAACGGGACTGCACTGTAAACTGAGCACTGTGATGTAAAGCGGACTGCACTGTAAAGGGGGTCTGTGATGTGAAAGGGAACTGAGGACACTGATATAAAGGGGGGACTGTGCTATAAAGGGAGGCTGAGGATAGACTCCGTGAATAGCCACCCCCCCCCCCCCCAGGAAAATTGGCTTCCGTCAAACCAGTCCCTGGTGCCAAAAAGTTGAGGACCGCTGTAATACAGCATTTAGTGATGGTTTTTAATGAACTGGGTTTAATTACACTTTAACCACTTCACCCCCGGAAGGATTTCCCATGTTAGGACCAGAGCACTTTTTGCGAATCGGCACTGCGCCACTTTAACTGACAATTGCGCAGTTGCGCGACGTTGTACCCAAACGAAATTTGCGTCCTTTTTTCCCCACAAATAGAGCTTTCTTTTGGTGGTATTTGGTCACCTCTGCGTCATTTCTGATCACCGCTATAAACAAAAAAATAGCGACAATTTTGGAAAAAAAACAATATTTCTTACTTTTTGCTAAAATACAAATCCAAAAAAATATATAAAAAAACAAAAATTTATTCATCGGTTTTGGCCGATTTATATTCTTCCTCATATTTTTGGTAAAAAAAAAAAAATCGCAATCGGCGTTTATTGATTGTTTTGCACAAAATTTGCTGCATTTACAAACCATGAGAATTAATTTCTGGCGTTCTTACATTTTTTTTTACTAGTAATAGCAGCGATCTGCGATTTTTATCGGGACATTTTTGACATTTTTTTGGGACCAATGACATTTATACAGCGATCAGAAATGTAAATATCCACTGATTACTGTATAAATGTCATTGGCAGTGAAGGGGTTAATCTGCAGGGGGAGATCTAGGGGTTAACTGTGTTCTAACTGTGAGGGGGCTGGGCTGTTATGAACATAAGAGATCTAACTGATCCCAGTGACAGAGTGGGGAACCGCCGTGTTTACATCAGCGGTTCCCCATTCTTTTGCTGTGGCGGCTCATCGCAGCTCGCCAGCGGACATCGGGTCCGCCCGAGCCGTGGGCACAGTCTTCCGAAGCACAACAGGCGTGCGCCGCCTAGCTGCCACTCCGCAAATCTGCCGTGGTAAATATACTGCGTGCGATGTGGAAGTGGTTAAGCTAAAAAGGCGCCAAAATTTCTGAGGTTTTATTACTATTTTAAAGTTGAATTAATTTGATCTGCAAAGATAAAACCCTGCTAGCTTTCATGCGCTCATTTGCCAGTATTTAACATAAATCCTCCCCTTCCAATTTACAGTACACGTCAATCAATAGATTGTTGTTTAACAGACTAGTTAAGCAGAAAACCTCACAGCTGCTAACACAGCTGTTAGATAATCCATGAGCTCGTGCCAGAGCATGACAAGGGACAGGGGATTAGGAAGACATCATATGCATTTTGTTACATTTCACCTCAGGGGTCGACTCGGGGGGGGGGGCATAATTTGGGGGAGGTAAACTAAATGGAGAATGAAAAATACTGCTTGATGCTGATGATTTTAAACAAACATCATTAATACGTTTCATTGTCAGTGATAACAGACGTTTAATAATGAATTGCATACTCCCACCACCCAATAATTACTGAACTGTGAAGAACGGGTTGCAAAATAAAAATACTTTGGTTAGCTCACACTTCAATACTTACTGGGTTGCTAAAAGTCCTGAGACACTGTCAATGTAATCTGGAATTCCTAAAGATTCTGGGTATCTGTGGGGGTCTGCACACATATATAAGGACAGATGTGGGAGGACAGCAGGGAGTACATGGGAGGAACCCTAAAGACAACAGCTGCTGTAACAATAATGAAGTTCTAATTACGAGACGTCTCCTACATTATTTCATAGAGAAAACATTAATACAATGTCCTTTGAGAGAAAAGTAGACGCTAATCTTCTTTTTGCCACCTGCTCATTGTATAGCTTTTATGTGTCTGCACTCACCATTCTTTGAACACTGCTTAAGCAGACCTAGTATTAGAGATATAGAGGTTGATTTAGTAAAACTAGAGAGTGTAAAATCCGATGCAGTTGTGTATGGTAGCCAATCAGCTTCTAACTTCAGCTTGTTTGATTAAATTAGACCTATAGGCAAAACATTTTTTTTTTCATTTTGGAGACAATTTTTTAATTTTGGGGTCATCTGTGTCCCATTGCGGAGATTACCTTTACTTCCTGTCCCATAGCCAAACAGGAAGTGAGAGGAAATCCCTGCAAATTAAGAGAATTTGTTAGGGACCCCCGGGTCACCAGAACTAGTATCCCCAATGGAAAATTTCCCCTCTATTACTTTTCTGAGGACAACCCAAAATTTGGGATTTTCTTTTACTTTCACTTTCAATGATAGTGGTAAACAGGACAAATAGAGAGGGTGAATCTCCTTAAGGGGGGCACAGACAGCAATAGAAACTGACAAGTGTCCTTATCCCTCTCCACTCAACCCAAAGTTTTGCCCTTAGTTTTACTTTGAGCTTTGACAATAAAACCTGGAAGCTGGTTTTTATGCAGAGCTGCACCAGATTCTGCACTCTTCAGTTTTAGTAAACCAACCCTCTACTGTGTCATGTTAAAGTGGAACTAAATGTGTCTTGAAAAAATAATTATATTGCGTATAACTGTCGCCAAGCAATTTCTGTAAAAATCATGCAGCAAAGATATAAATCCCACTTCTCAAGTTTTAGCTGCATTGACATCTAAACCTGCACCTCTTTTTTGTGCACTTGTGCTCGAGACGGTTGTGCACATTTAAACTCCACCATGTGACATTGCCACCCAGACTACATATTCCAGGGTCCCTAATGAAATTGTGTGCTTGTAGGCAGGTAGGGGTCTCCTTTGAGGGTTGCTCCTCCTACTGGTGGAGTGTCTTTCATGGGTGCCCCTATATAAGATGAGCGGTAGAGAAAGGAGAGGTCTGGTACAGAGACCTGCCAGAGAGGGTTATCGTTATCCTTCGGGGGTTGGGAGGTCAGCATATTGAGAAAATTTATCTAAGAGGACTATCTTAGAAGAAGTAAAATCCTCAAACCAAGTGCCAGAATGTCCCTGAATGCCAGTTTAACTATTAGATGAGAACTTTTGCAAGCCATGATTTAGAAATTATTGGCACCATTATCTAGACTATTCTGTGTTGATGTCTCATGTAAGTAAAGAAGCGTTATTGCAACTGAGAGCTCTGGTGTCGTGATTTGATGGAGTAATGTACTATGTACAGCCAATACCTGGAAAGTGGAGTGAGTTGTGTGTTCAAGCCTGGTCGGTGCTGGAGTGGGTGGTCATGGAGGAAAAGAAGTCTCCTGCTTGACAGTGAGAGCAAACTCCCCATGTAGCATGCATCAGGCAGCCCAGGCCTCCATGTCTTGTGGGCCCTGGGTGGTCATCTGGATTTTGGGAGATTCTGTCTGAACCACATTTCAAACATAGGCCTATCTGTGTAAGTACTCCAGGAAGGAAGGGGTTAACTGTGTGGTGATCAGGAGGGTGGGGAAAAGAGCTGAATAGGGTACTACCCTTTAACTGGGGTATGTAAGACAGTACCTGGCTCTGAAGAAGCTCGATCTGATTGGCGAGCGAAACGCATCAGCTTCATGTCATCTCACAGGCCTGCCGCTGCATGCATGCTTACCTAAACCAAGAAGCTGCCGATGGACTTGGCTGTAACCGCAAGGCTACCGCAGGACACCTGTATGGAGGGATGCTGGAGGAACGTTGCTAAGTGAGGCTGATATCCAGAGGAGGACAAGAGGTCCATACGGGCTGATGCACTATCAGGAAGTGGTGAGCTGCCTGCTTATAACTGCATGAGAATAGTTTACAGGACATTGACTCTCCCCCCCATCCCTGATGCGATATACAACGCCTTCTCAGCATACCTTCTACTACATTCATGTGTGCATGATCCATCTGGAACTTTCCTGCTTACCACACAGCCCAGGAACCCAAATAGGGATTGATTTACACATCCCAGTGACATTATACTTCACACATCACCTTATATAAGGTTCATGTATTGGATGGCGAACTTGTCAGCCTTACAGTACTATCGCTACCTGGGATGTCCTTACCTGTATCTACCTATCATTAATGGGAGTGTGTATGTACGCTTGTGTTATGTGAGCAGCTGCTCGGCCAGCATTTGTCAGTTTTAACTCTTGGTGTGGTAGAGATTTTTGATATGGATATTATAATTTCAAGGGGTTAATAAAGATGTGTATTTTTTGTAAACTTACTGGTCCTCTTATGTAGACTGCCTTGCGGATCTTTAATCCTCTTATTGTCTGTGCTTTTTGAGTCTTGAGGATCACACCCGGCCACTAAGGGCGATTCGGTATACACAGCAGAGGATATTTGTTTTTTTATTACCACCCTCCATTCTGGATGTAATGAAATACTGCAGGAAAGTTTTTACCCTTGTGCAGGGTTGCCAACTGCCAGTAAATTTACTGACAGTTTGTAAAAATCAGTGATTTTTTCAACTGTCTTTGAATATCAGGGTCTCATAATTTGTCATGCTGTGCTGATTTTTTAAGTGTAAACCAAGCAAATTATTGATATGGGTATTGCCAGTGTTTCCATGTTCTGTTTGAATATCAATTGCCTTAGTTTTTAATAGGAGTTCTGTTATTTTTCAGGTTGCCAGTAAAAAATGTGCTTCGCCAGTAAATTTCTGTTAGTAACGTTTTGCCAGTAAAAACCGCTGCGGGAGGTTGGCAACACTGCCCTTGTGTGTTTATTTAATGTGGGGAAAAGAGATCTTGGACCAACATCTGTGGATGTTGCAGTATGTGGTTTGAGCTGAGCATCCTGTGATGACCTGCAGCCCTGTATGTTAGGAGGACAGTTGTGTGTGAAATAAGCTGGCTCCCGTCTACATACTTATGGTAGTGACACTTTGCACATGGTCCCATGGAGAAGCAGCAACACAGAAGAAATTGGAACATCAATCATTTCCTTCTTGGCCATAGTAGGCTGGGAAGGAGGCTGTACACATAAAAAAAGTAATGTAAATAAGGGTATTGCATTAGGTATGCTGACTTGTAGTTTACAACAGGGACGAGCACCCCCAAGTGATAACCATGTTCCTGCAAAGGAATCAATAGAAAGTAAGGATTTCATGAAAGGAGAGGACATTGACTATAAAGGCACAGGGAAAGTAGACAACACGACTATGCAAGAGGAAAAAAACCCTTTACATATACTTTAGGGAAGTATAAGTGTAATACTTACAGACCTCTATTACAACTAACAGAAATCACAATACTCTCGCTGGAAATGCCTTTATCTGCTTTTGTGTCCAGAAAGATGGCCATCTTTGCTCAGCCACCATCCAGGTTTAGCATCTACTTCCTCAACTGAGTTACTGGCTTTTTTTGTGATGACGTGATCATGTATATCCTGGTACCTGTGCAGTCCTTGGTTGTGTTCATAAATATCCAATATAAATCAGTCCCCTGCTGCTACCTATCACTTTGTGACTTGCTACAAAATGAAGTATTGCAGTCTGATCACTGGGAAAGAAGAAACTGAGGAAATGTTTACTTAAAGGTCTACTTTAAGAATGATGGCCCCTGTAGTTCTTGGCTCTTTGCTAGGGCAGCTATTATCATTTTCTGTGTGTGATCTTAGTGTCAGAGTCCTGGCCATGGCACACCTAAGTACCCAGATAGTCTAAATGACTACTAGTCGTTTTAACATATCCTACATTCGGAAAGTAACTTCTTTCATAATCTGTTAAGATGTTGTCTACAGATGGCTCTGTTCTTAAGCATATATAAACCCAAAACATGTAATATATTGCAGTCCGCCATTCCTTAGGTTGTAGACAGGTGGTTAAATAGTTAAAATTTTTTCTTTGGTGTACTTCCTCCTGTCTATGTGACTTCCTGTCTGGTCTGGTTGGGGGTAATAAATACAGGAGGAAGATGTTTGGGAGGGGCTGTCAGGGTTAGGATCTACACACTGTAGGATGTAGTCGGTGGAGGATTGCTAATCAACATACACCTGAGTGGGACCCTTCAAAGGGATGATGGACATCGACTTGGATTATTCCCTAGGTTGTCAGTAGAGGGCATCTGGATTCAGTGAAGGTATGTGCACCACAGCACTATATGGAAGGGCATGGAAAGAATGTTATGCGTTAATATGCCATTATGTGGACTGATGTTCTGTTACCGGATTTGAAAGTAAACCTGTTCAAATGCAGCATGTGGCCTGGTCCGTGTTTACTAAGAAGAAGAGTGTGAGTACTATATGCTGATACTTCTGGGTATAAAGCCTCGTACACACGGGACGACGATCGTACTTACGATCGTCTCAAATTGTATGTTGGATAATGTATCTTGCATACTGACTGCCCTACACGATCGTACGACCAAAGAAAGACCGTTCAGGTGCATGTAATTAGCATCCGGCCGTTCCTGACTTTGGAGCATGCGTGTTTTGCACAATACAACTTGTTGTACCAACTGCTCTGTACACACGATACAACGGTCGTATGACCGCTTGTTGGTACGACCAAGTTTTCTAGTTTGCATACGAACGATCGATTTCGCATACAACGGTCGTTAGTACGACCTGTTGTATGCGATTGTCGTCCCGTGTGTATGAGGCTTTAGAGTAATGGAAAGTTGTGGGAAAGAGGAGCAGCTAGTTTGAGACGACCTGACCACAATTAACCAGCTGTGATCAGGCTAGCTAAAATAAATGGCCAAAAAAACATGATGTAGATTATGTGGTTTGTTGTCCTTAGTTACATAGTTAGTCAGGTTGGAAAAAGTCCATCTAGTTCAACCAAAAAAAAAAAAATCCCATATACAATCCTTCACCCACAGTTGATCCAGAGAAAAGCAAAAAACCCAGCAAAGCATGATCCAATTTGCTATAGCAGGGGAAAAAATTCCTTCCTGATCCCCCGAGAGGCAATCGGATTAACTTTACCAAAAAATGTTAGTAGCCAGTTATATTATTTACATTAAGGAAAGAATCCAGGCCTTTTTAACGCAAATCTACCGTGCTGGCTAAAACTACCTCTCGGGGGAGACTATTCCACATTTTCACAGCTCTAACTGTGAAGAAACCTTTCCGTATTTGGAGATGACATTTTTTTTCCTCTAGACGTAAAGAGTGTCCCCTGGTCCTCTGTGATGACCTTAAAGAAAATAACTCAACACCAAGTTCACTATATGGACCACTTATGTATTTGTACATGTTGATCATATCCCCCCTTAATCCTCTTAGGTGTACGTTTATAAAGCAGTGTAAAAAATCCACTGCACAGTTCTCCGGCATTCACAGAGGAGATCGTTCTCCCCTGTGTGCCTGCTTATAAAGGTGTGTAGATCCCTTCACAGTTTGTGAAGTGAAGAGATCTACAAACGCTTTAAACTGTGGAGAACGCCCCAATCTCGTGAGACATTACGAGATTACGGCACCGAAATTCACAGAAACTCAGAGATGTCCATTTATTAAGCAGTGATAAATTATCACCGCTCAGTAACGGATATTCTCGGAGGAGCCCGCCCAAACAGTATATAAAATTATTAGCCCCCCTACACTATATATGTATATATAAACACACACACACCTTATATATACATATATATACACATACATTATATGTACATGTATATACACACATACATCATATACATGTATATACATATATACACATGTACAGGGCAGGGGGACATGGCTAATGTGTTGGGGGGTCTGAACGAGGCAGGAGGAAGTCTCTAATCTTCCTCTTTCCTCGGGATTCCCTCTTCACCCCCCCAATTCTCCACCTCTGAGCTGGTGAAGCGGGGAGGGTGAATTCTGACCGAGATCCCCAGTGAAGTGCAGTGATCACTGCTTTATAAACTGACCGTTTCTGTGTCAGTGAATGAGAGTTGGAGATGTGCAGAGATAATCGGTGAAGAACGGCTTCTCTCTCAATTATCTCTGCTTTATAAACTGAAATTGAGCTGTGATCAGCGGTGATCCTTGGGATCACGGCTGATCACAGTTTTATAAAAGGACACCTTAGTTAGATAATGCATATGCTTATGGTCTGTGTGTGTGTGTGCATTATACTAGATCCCTAAGCACATCACCCAACGCTTATCAAGGCAGGTGTTATTTCTTTTGGGACCAGCCTGCTGGTTCCACAACTAGCCTTCTTCTTTTCTCAACGAAAGTTTGGATTGGTTATAAAATCTCTAGTAGGTACAATGCTAATATTTTGCTTGGCATTATTCCTAATGAATAAGTGTTCCTGATATACTATTATAATCAATGTCAGCTACCTCAGCATATTTTAGGAGGGGCATTTTTCCATTTCTCTGAAAGCATACCAAAGTGAGTTTTACTGTCATTGCGCGCTATCAAGCTCTCTGCTACAGCTGATGATTCCTTTCCCACAAGTCAGCTCTCTTAGCTGCCAAACTGTCTGCTTCATAATCAGTCCAAGTACTATTCAGTCAGTGAGAAATGGAAAAAGATATTTTAGTATGCAGATACACTGTATGTTTAATTTAAACTCTTTATATCATATGTATAAGGGGTAGAGTATACTTTGCATACTTCTAATCTGATCTATTTTATAAACCTTGAGAAAAAATAGGATTAATACATATCCAATGCATTTCTTGGACCATAACGTGTACAGACTGTAAAAAGCAGCATCATATTCTTGGCTTGGGAAGATCCCCGTCTTATTATATCCTATTTAACCATTCCAGACCCCTAACAAGTCTGTGCTACTCTACTGCTAAACACAGGCCATTTACATCTGGAAAAAGAGTTGGCAAGACATAAAGACAAAAGTAAGATTTTGTAAAGTCATTTTTAGATGTAATAATTCTTTACAAACAGCATTTCCTGTGAAGAAAAAATATCCCAACTTCATAAAATATATATTTGGCTTTGCCTCCTAAGGCAAAATGTTGGCTAAAAACAGCTATAGATATAGGTCTAACACAAAAAACCTTACAACTTAAAGTGTATCTAAATGCAAAAAAAGTAATATATTGCAGTTCATCAGTCCTTAGCTGGGGTGGCTGCATTTGTTTCCTTTTTAAGGCTTTTTTCCCCTCTTATTTTTACTTAGTAACCCTGCCAGTAACGCCCATCCAGTTTTAGGGCCGGTTCACACCAAAATGTGTGGGAAAGGCATGTTCCATGAGTGTTTCTGCATCACAGGTTAACACACTGCCCTTTCAATCTGTATGCAGGTGCCAATGCATTGTTAATAGCACCCCAAAGGTAGTGCATTTTTGGGCCCAAAGTTGCATGGTACTACAGCACCATGCAGTCACAACACACCGCACAGGAATGCGTTTCCATGTGAACTGGCCCGTAGAATAAAAATGCTCACGCACTGTATTATATCTATGAAGTAGCAGAGTTTTAACCCTAGGCCAGCCTTTCTCAACTAGGTTTCCGGGGAACCCTTGGGTTCCTCCAGAGGTTGCTAAGGGTTCCTTGAGTAATGTGCAACTTTTGCTTTCAAATGAATAACTTCTGACAACAGTGATATTTTTTGGCTATCTGTAAGGGGGATTCTTCCCAATGACCAAAAAGGTAAGGAGCATTCCTCCCAATGACCAGCACACTAATGAACTGTCTGCTGTAGATATAGTAATTATTAGCACTGGTTCTCAGAAAGTTGTTCCCTAGTGTTAAAAAGGTTGGGAAATGCTGCCCTAGGCTGTTTATTTGGACTACAAACATCCCCCTCATGCTTCATCCAAATTAGTTCTTTTGTAGTGCAGATAACAAAGCTTGGAAAGCAGATAACATTGTCTGATATTTCGGTTCAATCCACAGAAAGTTCCAAGGGCACTGGAGTTTTAGAAGGATCAAAAGGTACTTTTCTGTACTTTAACCAGAAAAAAGGAAACAAATGAAGCCGCCACATCTAAGGACTGGTAAGCTGCAATACATTACAGTTTTGTGTTTGGTCTTAAATGTCCTTCAAGGGATATCTTGCGTGTAACAACTAACAGGAATCTTTTTGTTATTTCACTAGGATCAGTTAGGCTCCATTTACACGCGACGCTATTTTAACCTCCCCTGAACAATTTTTTTTTACAGCTAGAAGCCGGCGTCTAAAACGTCCGTTTTGCAGCGTTTTGCAGCGTTTTGCATGCACTGTTTAGCAGCGTTTGCTTCTAGGAGCTTTTTTAAAGAAAAGGTTTTTTTACTTTTAAATGGAAACGCCTGTAAACGAAACGGTCCTAGACGTGAGTTACCACGTTTAGCGGCGTTTACAAGCTGTTTGGCGTTTCAAATGCCTCTGAACTGGCGTTTGAACCCATTTTTTAAACAAAACTGCCTGGAAACGACCTTAAACAACCCTGTGTAAATGTACTGATAAAAAAACAAAGAGGAAAGTTCAGGGGCAGTGGAAAAAAATGCCCTTAAATGTCCGTTTACCAGCAGCAGTGTAAATGAGGACTTAGAAGACGAAAGCATGCATTTTGATTGGATGCTATCAAACAATTCTGGATTCTTTTCTGCCAACGTTTACATACAAAGGTCAATATACAGTATTTAAACAATCTCCATAACCAGAGCAGGTACAAAGACTATAAATGTTATTCAGGAGCCAGAAAATACATCTCATGCAAAAATATGATTAGAATAAGCTATTCCTAGCATATGACACATAAATATTTCCTGGCTGTGATATATCTTTCATTTACCGTGACCAAAAGAGTTCTGGCCCATGCAATCACACTTTATGCAGTCTTGTTTTTAGTGCAGGTAACAAAATAACATCTATATTTTTCAGTTTTAACGTTGTGATGAATAAAGTGTCCATGTGCTATGTTTTCTGCTTACTGAGTAAATTAAATTCATCTGATTAGACACTGAAAAATTCAGTCTGGTTTAAATAATTGCAGGCAAGGCATATGGCTGCCTCAGATCTTGTGTGGATTTCAGTAAAGAGAATACCATAGCATTAATTACATATTTTGACAGGAATTTATTATTATTATTATTATTATATACATATTTTTTAATCAGAAACACACATACAGGTGTCCACATAAAAATATCTTTATATGAACACCTTTAAGTGTGCATCTGTGTGAAGCAAAAATAATAATACATTCAATACATTAAAATTAAAACTCACTTGTAGAAGACCTAAAGAGCCCAAAGATGCTTTTTTTCCTGATCCAGCCAATATCCACTGACTATAAAGGAGATACTGACACCCCCAGTTGACTGCCCTTTGGGGAAGCACCCATAAGCCAAAGTCAATTTTCCTTTACCTAATCATTCTTCTTTCTTCAGTTCCACATTGGTGGTCTCTACCAACTCTTGAATTTGCCATACACTATACAATAGAACATATATATATATATATATATATATATATATATATATATATATATATATACACAAATAGTGCAGTGCTTAAATTATATCCACTTTCACTATACTCTATAATTAACAATTATACATAACACATTGTGAGATATATGTGCACTAAACAAGAATATAATATAACAATTGAATCAAATAAATCCAAAATATGGTAATCAGTATTTTTCTACTGCAGTTCAAATTTAAGCAAGGTCTTCTTTTTCCTCGCAATAAACTCCTTTCCCACCAAACACACATGAAGGCCTCCACCAACAACTGAAACTTCCTTCGTCTCTCTCTTTCCAGACAGCCAAAACATAGGTGATTCCTATTTTGATACGGTCGGTTCCAGCAGCTCACCATCAGATAGAACAAATTCTTTGTATTGACTTCTTTATTCTCACATATCCACCATATAAGAAAACAGAAAATGATCACACATAGTTTTAGTTAACTGGAAAGGAGCAGTCCTCTTAATCTACTAATCACTCTAAAGTTGAGAGATAATAAAGAACGCCTTTAGCGTGATGTAATTGCGTTCTTGAAGTCTGCTATATGTCCTCTGTCATAATCACTTAGCTTACAATCAAATAAAGATATACTTGTTTTTATAGTTGCCAGTGAAAGAACCCATCCAACCTGAAACAATTAGCAGACAGGAAGGGACAGATATGAGACACTTTCTAGTCCTACCTGATAAGGCCTCACTGCCAGAAACGACTTCATCCGCTTTAATGGCTGACTCTTCTCCTTGGCCGTTCTTCATGTAATTCAGGATAGGAGGCAAAAGCAGAACACAACAGTGAGATCATCAGTGTCCTACTTTTTTAATTCAGCCAATAATCTCAAAAAAACTTTTTAGTACCAATATGTCAAGAATATGAATGTTATCTACCAAGTATGGTCCTGGAACATTTTGCATTACAGAATATAAAACTTTTTAAGTTTAAATTAAACGAATTTGGTCACTACAATGTAAATATAACCATTTCTTAAAATGTTTGATTACATGGATAAAAATTCCATTTTCCTTTTGCCTTGGTTGACCAAAATGTAGGCCACAGAATACTATAGGGTGGATTTACTAAAGGCAAATAGATTGTGCAGTTGCACTCATTTTCCCCAGAGCCAATCATGTGCAAGCAAAACATTTTCTTTTAATTTTCCTTGCACTCAATTGGGTATTCTTTCTAACTGGGTCTCAACCCTGTCCTCAAGTACCCCCCCCCCCAACAGGCCATGTTTGCAGGTTTTCCTTTATCTTTCACAGGGGCTTTAAATCAGAGTCAATGTCTTGATATTTTGGACAGCTATTTTATCTAAAAGAAATTCCCAAAACATGGCCTGTTGGAGTACTTGAGGACAGGGTTGAGAACCACTGTTCTAAGCAAAGCTTTACCATATTTACTAAGCTCTGGGGAAAATGAGTGCACCACAGACAACTCAAAATATAGCATGGACAATGCTCAATCCCTACCAATGTATAAATTAGAAAGAAAGAAAAAATATTAATTCTGCAATAAGGCTACTTTCACACTGAAGCGTTTTACAGACGCTATTTAGCTAAAAATAGCGTATGTAAAGCGCCTCAAAAATCCCCCCCAATCCACCCCAATGTGAAAGCCCTGAGTGCTTTCACACTGGGGCGGTGCACTTGCGGGACGTTACAAAAAGTCCTGCAAACAGCATCTTTGGGGCGGTGAGGGGAGCGGTAATATACCGCTCCTCTACCGCCCCTGCCATTGAAATGAATGGCAAGCTCTTCCAAAGCGGCTGCACACCACCTTGGTAGCGCTGAGCGCCGGCACTTTTAACCCTTTGATACACCAAAAGACAGACAGGCGGCACTCCATGGATATTTTTTGCTTGCAGTTTATTTCAATACGGCATGTACAGGTACAGGTGGATACAGGTAGACGTGTTTCACTCGGTGCTTCCGAGCTTAGTCATTTTTAACCCTTTTTTAACCCCTTGTGGGGGGTTAAAAGCGCGCCCTCCCGCCCGCATAGCAGAGCCATATCGCTGGTAAAACTCCGCTAAAACTAGTGGCTGCCGCTCAGTGTGAAAGTAGCCTAAAGGTTGAATTTTATATAGATTGGAGCACTCTCATGCTCATATTTGTCATTCTTTGTCCTTATCCTTCTCTTTCCCACTCCTCCTTTGTGGGTATGATACGATTTTAGGATACACAGTATCTCACAAAAGTGAGTACACCCTTCACATTTTTGTAAATATTTTATTATATCTTTTCATGTGACAACACTTAAGAAATGACACTGCTACAATGCAAAGTAGTGAGTGTACAGGTTGTGTAAATTTGCCAGCGGTTTAGACATTAATGGCTGTGTGTTGAGTTATTTTGAGGGGACAGCAAATTTACACTGTTAGGGCCGGTTCACACTGCAGCGGGGCGGAGCGGCGCGACTTCGCGGCCCGTTCACATCTAGGCGAATTGTCAGGCGACAATTCGCCTCAATGCTGTGCAAATGGAACCGTTCTAATAGGAGCGAATCGCTTCACTCCGCATTAGAAAAATGGTCCCTGTACTATTTTCAGGGCGATCTCAGGCGGCTTGCATTGACTTCTATTATAGAAGTCTCCTAGCAAGCCGCTTTGAGATCGCCTGGAGCGCCACATCGCGCCGCTCCGCGCCGCTCCGCGCCGCTCCGCCCCGCTGCAGTGTGAACCGGTCCTTATACAAGCTGTACACTCACTAGTTTACATTGTAGCAAAGTGTAATTTCTTCAGTGTTGTCGCATGAAAAGATATAATAAAATAATAAATAATAAATTATAGAATTCCTTAGTATTTTTTCTTTCTTTCTAATTTATACATTGGTATGGGTTGAGCATTATCCATGCTATATGTTGAGTTGTTTGTGGTGTTTAATAGTGAAATAGCTCCCCCACTCAATTACAGGGACCAATGTTTTGAACCTCGTAGTACTCTATAGTGTGTTTAGTTTATGTAGGGAAAATGAGTGCAACTGCACTTGCAAAGTGCACAGTCTTTTTACCTTTAGTAAATCCAACCCTATAACTGGTACCAAGATTAATGCTTGCCAATTCCATTATTAATGGAATCTTATACCCACGATCAATAAATATTTCCTATTTTACATATTTAAATTTCTCATCTTTTCTGACTGCTGCATCAGAGTGACTGATAGGTGAATTGTAATGACAATCCCTCTTACATCTGACACTTGTGTAATAAGATTACATCAAGTTCAGTGCTACGTGGTTCACTAGACAAGAGGTACATTAAATAATGCAGTGTCTGAAAGCATAATGTGCTAATATTATTCACACAGCATTGCGTCCCATAACTTCATTCATATTTCATAAACGGCAAAGAATGAACACTCTACTAAGAAGTCTGATGTTGCTGTTAAATGGCCCTAATGATGCTGAACAATGTTGAAAGCATGAATATGCTCATTATCTATTATTTATATCCAAATAATATGTGCACTGTTCGATGTCTCGTGTTTCTCGGCAAGGCTAAGTAAATCAAGCAGTTGATGGTTGTAGTACCAGCAGAGATAACTAGGAATGTTTTGTCCTGAATAATGGAATGTTTCTGTGCAATGTAGTGTAAACAGCACTGGCTCCAGAATACAATATATAGACCTTGCAGGGAAGGCACATATTGCATAATTCTTCCCACTATTATAGCTGCACTGTGTTTTAAATAGAAATAATTACACGTACAGTATGTTAGAAAATGTGCATCAAAAAGAGTCTAAATCCAGATTGAGAAAGGCGCTGGGAGATCTCAGCTGGAGTAAATGAGAATATTTTTATTTTTAAGTAACTATCACAGTGAGCAGCCCTCAAGGGAAAAACTGCAGCATGCATCAGCGAGCACACAAAGTGACATCCGCAGATGTATACAATGGTAGATGATTTTCTTTGACATGTATGCAACCATAATAACACGCTCTTCATTTGTTAGGTTTAATAAAATCATCTAGCGTTCCTAAAAATGACATCATGTTAAAGACTTGGGTTTGAAGTAAACCAGAAATGCAATACATTAATTCAAAACCGTCTGTATGACCTTGATTAAAAACCCTTTTGTAAGGCAGCCCATAGATGATACTTTTTTTTTTTGGTTCAAACAGAGGGTGGAACGAAGCAAACTGGCCTGATTCTCCCATCCACACACTCAAGGTGGATGAGAACATCCTCCCCACTGTGTCTGTTTATTCTGACAGCGGGGAGACACCCCCACCATTAAATTACTCTCATCAGACTTGCAGGCTATAGCCTGCAGTGCTGATCAAGTGGGGAAAACCCAACAGGGCAGTTGTATAGCATACCTCCCAATTTTCTGAGATGGGATGAGGGACACCTATTAGAAAAAGTATGTAAGCATAGGACACACCCCCTTAAAGGAGAATTATACCAAAAAAAATATTAGGTAAACACACAAGTGCTTTTTTTACCACTATTATTCCTTTATATTAGCTTTTAAAATGTACAAATGCAGCAATTTAGAAATTGGATGAAAAGTTTAGCATTGTAAAACACTTTTTGATAGATAAATAGTGCATTTTATATATAGGTATATGCATCAGACCAAAATGAGGGACAAATGAAGAGTAATAAGGGACAGAGGGACATTGTTCCAAATGAGGGATAGTCCCTCGAAATCAGGGACAGTTGGGAGCTATGGTATAGAAGTTGATCGGTAGACTGAACTCTGTACAACCACAGTGCCCATACATAGATCGAAATTTGGCCAGTCCCTGCTGAACCGGCCGAATTTTGATCCATGTATGGCCGGTCTAAAGCCTATTTTTTATTAAAAAACACTGACAGCTTCAGTCAGAGCTGCTGTAGTAACAATATAATATTAGTACAGCAGCAATCTCCCCTGCTGTTCTATCGTGTTCTGACAGGGGGATGGCCTCCACGCAAGAACACTCCGGTCAGCGCCATTGGCTGAGAGCGCTGACTGGGAGCCAGTCGGCTGCTGGTTTTCCAGCAGTTTGGCTGGCTTCTGTCGGACCAGCTGCCGTACACACGGGCCAAATGTTGGACTTTATTTATTGAACTGGCCGATGTCGCCCAACGTTCGCCCCGTGTGTACTAGGCTTTAGGCTTTGCTGTTTACATGAACAGTATCGCAAAAATGAAATGCTATTAGAGACTTTGGGGGTGTTTTATTAACCACTTCAGCCCCTGAAGGATTTTTGACTTTAGGACCGGAGCACTTTTTGTGATTCGGCACTGCGTTGCTTTAACTGACAATTGCGCGGTCGTGCGATGTTGTACCCAAACGAAATTTGCGTCCTTTTTTTCCCACAAATAGAGCTTTTTTACGGTGATATTTGACCACCTCTGCGTCACTTCTGATCACCGCTATAAACAAAAAAAGAGTGACAATTTTGCAAAAAAAAAATATTTATTACTTTTTGCAATAATACATCCAAAAAAATATATAAAAAAACTTTTTTTCATCAGTTTTGGCCAATTTATATTCTTCCTCATATTTTTGATAGAAAAATTGGAATCGGTGTGTATTGATTGCTTGCCGCGTTTACGAATGATGAGAATTTATCTATGAGGTCTTTATTATTTTATTTTTTACTAGTAATGGTGCCGATCTGCGATTTTTATTGGGACTGTGATATTGCGGTGGACATGTTGAACCATTTTGACACTTTTTTTATTTCATAGCGATCAGTGCTATGAAAATGCACTGATTACTGTGTAAATGTCATTGGCAGGGAAGGGGTTAACCTGCAGGCGGCACTCTAAGGGGTTAAGTGTGTTCCCTGTGTGTGTTCTAACTGTATGGGAGCTGGGCTGGCTGGAGGAGGGGAGTGATCGAGGCTCTCATACACAGGAAGTCTGCGATCACATTCCTTCCCCCTGTCAGAACAGAGATCCGTGTGTTTACATACCCGGACCTCCGTTCTGTCACTGCGGGGAAGCAATCATGGCTAGCTGGCGGACATCGCGGCTAGCCAACGGACATCGAGTCCGCCCTACCTGCTCCCTGGCTCCCCCCCGAAACACAGTGAGTGCACCTTCGGCAACGCATGCACAATCCGTGATCTCGCCACCATCAGGTGACGGCATTTCGCGATATCAAACCATTTTGCCGCCGTCAATCCACGGTGGTCGGCAAGCGGTTAAAGGCAAATAGGCTGTTCATTTTGCAAGGAAAGTTGCACTTTACAAGGGAACTTTCCCCAGAGCTTAGTGAATGTGGTTCCAAACATATGCAAGGAAAATAAAAAAATGAAAGTGTTTTTGCTTGCACGATTGGTTGATGAAGGTCAGCAGAGGATTATCTCGTTCACAAAGCTCCAGGAAAAATTCCCTTGCAAGTATAACTTCCCTTGCAAAGTGAACAATCTATTTACCTTTAGTAAATCAACCCCTTTATGTGCATAACTCCCATTGGACTGTTCAGTACACCAGCGTAGAAGGAGAGAGCTGCATTTTACTTCAGCTACAGAGAATCTTGTCACTCCTCTTAACATCCAATGTACTCTCTCTCTCTCCATTTCTGCTGGATGTCAGCTGACAGCTGTAGAGATTGGCACACATATGATAGCACAAATACAAAAAAGTATGTACTAATGGTAAATGTTTTACAGTGTGGCTGACCTTTTTTTCCCTGTGACGGTCCTTCATGCATGGACTCATATTAGCCTTATGGTAAACACAACCTTATATTTCATGGTGGATGATTTGATCAAGAGGGCAGGGCATTTATCCTTTGCTTAGAAAAAACTCACTTTGAAATGTACAGCAAAGAAATGTTATGTTAATGTTTTTTTATGCTGCATTTGACATTATTACATCAATGGCATTGACAGTACTTGGTTATAAAAACTGCATTTATGTACAATTCAAATTTAATGATGACACGTCAATTAGTAAAGGTACTTTCTTTCTTGGGAAGGCAATGGGGATTTCCTTTACTAAAGATTCTGTTTAAAACATCCAGAAGCACACAGACTAGATTAGGTTTTGGTTATGATAAAATTAGTTATATAGAAACTAGACAGATTAGGGCAGAAAAATATGCAACAGAAAGCATTGCATAACAAAGCTGGATATATGGTTGATTAGGCAGGTAAGAAATTTCCAGTATAGATAAGCCTGATATAGTTTATGAGGTGCTATAAAACGCCATAAATACTGGAATGTCTGTAAAGGGTAAGAAAACATTTTCAGAATATAGAAGAAATTCCACATAAAGTCCTGATAAATGACTAGATAAAATGTGAATGCCATTCGCTGATGGAGTCTTTCCTAACATATCTCTATGGTGATAAAACTGACTATACATAAAGGTAATATTGGAAAACCTAGTGACAGCACAAAAGCCTTAAATCAAATTAAATGATTGATATTGAAGCATTTGGGGGAAATGATAATGTCTCCTAAGAAATGTGCAGGTAAAACTGTATTCCAGCAGTAACTTTCAGCACAGCTGTGTTATAAGCCAGGACTCATTTATCAATTTTGGCCAACCAGATCACTTAAAACAATTATCTCAAGCAAAGCACAGACACAGCTGGCACAGACTGTCAAAAGAAACTTGCAAGGCCTACAATAGGCATGTGCCAGTACTGTAAGCAGTTGAAAGGACTGATGTTCTATATTCTGTAGGGAGTTTTTGGAAGCGGGTGCTTCCAAAAGGTTCTCTGTGTTAAAGGTTTTCTTTCTGCTACATATATGCCCTGGGTTTGATCCTTTCAACTATGTTTATGTGTGTACTGTAAGTCATTTGCTACAATGTAGGTTTATTGCACTGTGTACTGGGTTGACCTATTGGGCTGGTGGTTCCTGAGAAAAATTGGTTAACACTACTTTTTAGATTTTTCCACTCTTTCCAAAAAGGTTACCACCATATCATATAAATAGGGGCTCATTAGTGCCCTTAGGAGTTCGGCTAGGGGAAAGTTTGCCAAGATGTGGCAGTGATGCTGTTGGGGTGTACCACCCCACGGTGGGAGCCCAGTCAGGGTTCCTAGTGGGGTATAGAGTCTGTGGATCTATATAGACTACCTTAACTGGACCCTGCTTGTGGATTATAGCTACTTCGTGTGGATTACTGCCACTTATGGACCCTTGCATAGAAAAGGACTCTTTTTATGGACGTTACCTAATTAATGGTATGGCTACTTAATGAGGTACTACTCTGGGGCACTTAAAGAACTTTGTACAGGAAAATGTGTGGAAAATGTCTTTAAGAACTACTTAAAGTGGAGTTCCATCCAAAAGTGGAACTTCCACTTTAAGGGGAGGTGACCCCCCCGACATGCCACAATTGGCATGTCCTTTTTTTGAGGGGGCAGCTGGGGCTCTGTTTAGACAGGGTCCCAGCTGCACTTCCTGTCCTGGTGCCACAGAACAGGAAGGAAGTTCACCTTCCCCCCTTCCCACCCGGCGATCTTCTGGGACACATCACAGGTTCCAGAAGATATGCCGGCCATTCACAAAGCGCAGTGCGACTCGGGCATGCGCAGTGCGCGCCCAGCTTTGAAGCCAAAGTGGGCCACCCATGCTTGTGATGCCTGTGCCACCGAGGGGATGGAGAGAGGAGCAAGCCTTCGGGCGACCGCATCGCTGAAGCGTGGGACAGGTGAGTGTCCGATTGTTTAACCGCTTCCCGACCGCGCGCCGTCTTTTCACGGCGGCAGTCGGGGAGCTGGGCGCGAATCGACGTAAATAGGCGGCGATTCGCATTTTGCCCACCAGGGGGCGCCAATTTGTTAGCCTGTGAGTGGACAGGGTGCGAAGTCGCTACGCCAGCGGGCTTCCGAACGAGGAGAGAGGTAGGGGAGCCACCGTGTCCGTAGTGTTCGTACCCACCGGGTGAAACCGAAGTTTCGACCCGCGCGTGACGCGTACGGGCTCAGCGTGACGCGAAACACTTACCGGCCGTATAGAAGACCTTGGACACTACACAGGGTCTTCTAGCGGCCCACCCTTCCCCCCTTCCACTTGAAGGAAGGACAAGACACCGTGGTCCTGTCCTTCACGTCGACCCTGGGACAGA
>BLSH010535871.1:325290-348564 GCA_018402905.1 Glandirana rugosa
CGACGTCGAAAGGGGGAGGAGGGGGGGGGGGGGCGTGACTCGAGAGTGACTCGAGCCGCTCCCCTCTTGACTGTGTCTCTGTACGTAGAGTCAAATGTAACACTGCCGACACTAACCTGTGTCGACAGTGTACTAGCCCTCCCGGTTAGTACAGCGGGTATAGGGCTAGACACGAGCCGACTTAGGACACTTGTATTACCAGTGTCCTAACTCGGCGTCGTGTGGCGCACCGGCGCGACGCCCGTGGGCAAGACTTCCTGCATTTACTTGAAGGTGAGTCTTGCCGCACTGAGGGTGAGCCTGCATGTATATGTCACCGGGCCCACCCTCCACCAATTCTTCTTCCCCCCTAAAAATACCACGGTGTTTATAAGTTTCTTTGGTTTTCCACTTTTTCATCTTGTAAAAGGGGGGGGGGGGGAGGAGGGGGAAAGCTGCAGCTATGTGATGGCTCTCTGTATGAAAATGATTTCATACAGAGAGCTCTCACAGATCACCCCCCACACAGTGCACCAAGCACCACTGATACCCCTGCCCCCATACACATCAGTGTCCCCTTAAAAAAGTCCCCAAAACATCTGTCTGTCCCCGTCACATCTGTCACCATACACAAAACATCTGTCTGTCCCCACCACATCTGTCACAGTCCCCAAAACATCTGTCTGTCCGCCAACACCAAATAAACCCTGATTTGGGTTATTTTTACCAAAGAAATATAGCAGTATCATTTTTGGTCAAAATTTATGAAGAGAAATTACTTATTTGCAAAATTTTATAACAGAAATGAAGAAAAATGCATTGTTTTTGAAAATTTTCAGTTTTTTTTTAATTTATAGCGCAAAAATAAAAAACCCAGGGGTGATTAAATACCACCAAAAGAAAACTCTATTTGTGTGAAAAAAAATTATAAAAATTTCATATGAGTACAGTGTCGCATGACCGCGCAATTTTCATTCAAACTGCAACAGCGCTGAAAGCTGAAAATTGGTCCGGGAAGGAAGGGGGTTTAAGTGCCCAGTATTGCAGTGGTTAAATGAGGCAAGTAAGGGGGACAACAAAGATGATGGTAAAGAATAATGACATGGTTTATTGGACATGAGTAAGAGTAAAAACATGACAGCCCAGCCAGTACAATGACATGAGATCACTTTGCTGAAAAACAGTCGTATAGATGGATGTAATGAATACGTAGGTAATACAAGCATATAACACTCTATGCATTTTGCGAGCAACATCTCGCTTCTTCAGGAGTACATCTTGTATACGGTATATCTATAAAACAAAGTACATGTTGAAGATACTCATCACCAAAAAACCATTCATGTCTCTCTTAGTAAACGGGAGTCCAAATAGCACCCCATACTCACTGGTCGGCAAACCTGAGGTTCCAAGTGATGAACCCCCAGAGAGCGGCCAGCAGAATGCGTCTAACCCCCGCTAAATAAGTATCCCTTACTTCTAGAAAGAAGCCCAGCAGCAAATGTGCTACCCTACAAATGTGCCTCCCCCATAAAGGTGCTTTAGTTTTATACTGTTAGGGATGGGGGGTGGTGCTTGCCAATTAACCAATCAGAAGTTAATAAAAAATGGCTAAAATTTCAACTTTAGAATCAGACTTGCAGGGGCATAGTTGTAAATATAAGAAAAGGCCATAATTTAGGTGAGACACAAGGGAGAAAAAATAAACATCAGAATGGGGAGAGGGTTGCAGATGGTTAAGCAGAAAGATCATACCATAACAAATTACAAACAAGGAAAGCAACCACGTTTCAGTTTTTCAGTTTTAGATGGATGTAAATCAGCTAGGACATACCATAGCAACATACAAACAAGGAAATGTACCTGCAGAATGCATTTTGGTGCATTGGCAAGGTGCTTTGAGGTGCTATTAAGAATGAATGCTACCATATCACTCCAACAGGCATTTTCATGTGTTGCAGTAACACACACATTACTGGCTGCACAACAATGGTGTGAGTAGGCCCCAAATACCTTTTTTATCAAGTATTATTTGACAGGTTTGACAAAGAGTTTAAAAATTTATTATAAACATACTTCACCTAAACTAGAGGTCCAAATCGAACAAGAAAGCACAGTCTATCATATACAGGGCCTTCTGTGAATTCCCTCAAAAGCTTCCATCCTGCATCAAACTTTATCCACTGATTGGAATCATTCTCCAGAAAATTGCCAAGGGCTACTGATAAAAGATGTAAACACCACCCTAATGACCCCCAATCTTAGGGAAACCCAGTTTGCCCCTTAGGATCCGAGATAAAATAAAAAAATCAGAGCTTAACAGGTTTGGAAGTCCATTTCTGAGGTACAAACCATGACCACCCACCACTCATGTTATGGACAGTGATGCAGATCCAACAATTTCTATCCTCCTTTCCTGACCTTCCCAAAGAAAACCTTTGAAGAAACACAATCACAAACTATAGCACGCTGAACTGTCCTCCTGATAACTACTGCCCGCCTTACCTGCAAAAATAGGAAAGAAACCGGGGCACCCCTGTCCACTCAAGAACAAAAAGAATATATTTTGTTCTTAGCACACAGTGCACTCACACAGTTTAAACTTCTGAAATCAGGTTTTAAAATCTTAACCGGATGGTACAGCATCCCTGCAGTCTTACATAAAATCTTCCCCCACTTCCCCAACTTTGTGTTGATGCAACCAAGAGGTGGACACTATACTACACATCTTTTGGGAATGCCTACATTTTGGAAGCTTCTGCAAAGGGGTCAAATCAGAAATCAAAAATCGAATTGATATGGATCTGGGACTAACCCAGCAACCTACCTACTCCATCTAGCCCAAACATTTTTTTCTTTATCCACTACTTAAATACAGCTAGAGTATGTATCCCTCTAATGTGGAAGCAAACTTCCACACTATCAATGGCACAATGGTGTCCAGTAATGGTGCTCCTTTGACAAACGTCAATTCAGAAATCCATTTTTTTCAGTCTTGGTGATGGTGACATGGTCACTCATGGAGCGTTTTTTAGCTGATTCAGCATGAATCTTCCAAAATTCAATATGTGTAAGGCCAGCTTTATTCTGATTCTACTAAGCTGCTCTGACCTTATTTTCCAATTCTTTCCATAATTCTAGATTAACAACTCTTTAAATTGTTTATTTCCCTATGTGTTGTTCCCAAAGTTATTTTGGGGAATAATTAGTTACTGGTAACACAGTTGCTTTTAAGGGACAGGTCTACTCCTATATAGAGAAGAACAAAGATTGCGCTTTCACTTGTAATTACAGTACAAATGACGTTTAAAGCTGAACTCTGGGGACAAAAAAAGTCCTCCTTTGCTGTGGAGCTGCTCCTGCACTGCAAGGGTTACTGACACTTTTATGTCTACTGGGACCAGGTAACTCGGTTTTACTTCCACAAGCCTCTCCACACTGCAAGACTGGTTCCTGCCACCTCCTATCTCCTGCGCTATGGTGGCATAAGTTCCTTGGACATCAAGACCCATATAGGGTCCATAGTCCCACATTGGACGTGAATACACTGAGGAACAGTCCACCGCTGAAGCAAGGGGGAGTGCTGTCTGCCGGGAAATTCGGAGGGGGAAAAGGTCCAGGCAAGATTAGTACTTTTCTGTCCCCTAGACAGAACCAGCATTCAACCTATTTAACCCAAGGGAGGACTTCTGTTGCAGTATTTACATACAGTAACTACATGCATTGGTGTGATGAGGAGCCATTTATTCTGAATGGCAGCCCAACATTCCTTGCAAACATACATGAATTGCAGTGTAGTGCATCGTGTGGCAATGCACTAATGTGTGTTGTGATGAACCGCCAGAAATGGTACAGGCATTGGATTGTCAGGTAGCTCGTTCACATAAACGGGCTGCCTTAATGCAAAATGCCAATAGAGTGAATGGGATCTTAAACTTCCTATACTGTTTGCTGTTTCCAAAAAAAGTTTTTCTTTAAAGACATCAGCTATAGCATTGTATGCCTTGTGGTGCATTTATCTTACAGTGTAATACTTGAAATATCTCTTATTTCACTGTAACCCAGTCACCTATAAAGTGATCAGTTTAGTAAATTTCCTAGTGGTCAGATCCCAATGATTCAAATATCAGGCTTTGCCACACTAGAACACTTACCGTTGGCACAGTGATTATTGTAGGCCTAGGAATGTGAGTGTGGATGGAGACAAAGTCAGTTTCCAGTTTAGATCCTAAGGTAGCATTACTATCTGACAATTTGGAATGGCTGCACGATGACGCTCTAATGCTGCCATTTTTTACGCCGTTTCTTTCTGAAAAACAACAACGAATAACATCCCCCTCTGGAATAGGATCTGCCTTTGCGTTGTGCCCACATGGTACAGGTCCACATGGCTGCTTGAAAACAACAGAAGAAGCATCAGACTTTTGTACATCAAGCGTGTTGGTGCCAGGTTGCTCAAATGGCACAGTTTCCCTTTCATGCCCAAAGCAGGTAAGAAGCCCTGAACATGGAAAAGCATGCATTTTCTTCGCAGGATCCTTTATCTTCTTCACCTAAAGTTCTCTGGACCTTTTGCAGCACACTGAATACCCAATGGGAGTAACAGGTGTCACCATTGCATCTTCTGCTTCAAACAACAAACTTCTTTTTTTTGCTTACATCCAAAAATCCCAATCCCAAAGTCAAGGAAGAACTTTGAAAAAAAGAACATGAAGTAATGATATCCTCAGCCAGATCTAGTGACTTTCTATAATCCCCCAGGATCCCGAGACATAAAGTTTCTTTGTTATCCTTCATTCATTTGTGCCAACCAAAAGACTTTAAACAGTGCAACCAGTGAGGTAACCAAAGAGAAATATACTGAACATTCCTTTCATCGTGCTCCAAGCTTTTAGCAGCTAGTAAAACATCCAGCAAAACAGTTCCACCGCTATCTAAAATTACAATTGTAGGTCAGGAAAAACATGACTGCGTTGCATATGGAGTTACCTCGCTCCAGTACGAATAGGCACTGTAGCCTGATCGTTCAAGCCATACTAGTATCCAAGCATGTATCAGTGACATCATAACAAAAGAATAACCTTCTCCTGTTTCTTCCTTCAAATATTTATGAAGAAAAATATATTTAAAATGATGTTGGTAATGAAGATCAAGATTGCACGTTTAAGATCTGTCATGGTCTTTAATAATTAACCCCTTAACTGCAGGGCATGCATCAGGTTGCAGTGCATAGAGCTCTGTGTATCAGTAAAAGCATCAGCGTTTTGAAGTGATATGAACTTTCACTGAATCAGACAATGTACTTCATAGTCCTCTTTCTATACAGAAATTCATTCATTATTATCATTATTTTTATGTCTTAAAGCTGAAGTTTAATTTGCGTATATTTTGCTTTCCCTGGTTCCTCCCTCCTCCTCCTCAACACTGCTAATGATATTAAAAAAACCTTTTTGTTTTCATTATATATCTTATTTTAAACCTAGTGATGTCATTACTTGGTCTTTGTGCTTCTCTATGCAATGCAGGAAGATCATGGCTAGTGGGAGAGCGGTCAGGGTGCTAGACATTTTTATTTAAAGTGGTACTAAACTGCACTTTTTTTTAACAAAAAACCCATGTGCTAGTATGCATTGCATTATGAAATACTTAGCTCAGAACAAAGCCCTCCAGCGGTGTGCTGTTGCCGTTGGCAGGGCTTCCATCTTCACCCGGTCTTCCTTTCAGGTTCCATCTGATTGGCCAAGCCACGACCGCAGAACAGAGGTCTGAAGGGATGGTATGGGTATGCCGTCCCTTCAGAGCACATGTACTGGTGATGTCACCGGCTGCATGCAGTATGAATATCTCCTAAACAGTGCAAGTGTAGGAGATATTCACTGGACCTACCGGTAAGTCTTATTATAGGCTTATCAGTAAGTACAAGTCAAAAAGAAGACTTTACTACCACTTTAATTTAAATTTTTCAGTTCAGTCCCATGTCATAGGAGTGGTATGCCCTGGGTATTAACCACATGTTTATATTTCTATACAGTATTGCATTGATTTATACTTGGTCCGCTATGATAAACATAATATATTGAAGATTGATAAGCTAATGTTTATTATTCATTATTAATTTATAATAATTAATTTCCCACATTCCAAATAAGTATTGTTGCATTGCAGTGTGTATTATTATTATTATTATTATTATTCTTTTATATATAATTCCAATTTACATATATAAACGTCCTATATCACTGGCACAACTTTTTCAGCTAGCTATCGGTTGTCATGTGAAAGTGATCACTTTTACAACATTGGAAGCGCCAGCCCCATACCTTCCAACTTTCTGAAATGGGAATGAGGGACACCTATTAGCAAAAGTATGAAGGCATAGGACACACACCCTGCCACATCCCAATTAAAGGAGAATTGTACAAAAAGTGAATGGTCAAACCTAACAAGTGCTTTTTTACCATTATATACACCCACAACTCCAGCGCCCACCCCGTGAAATCAAATCAAGTGCAAAAATTATACAAAAAGTATTAAATTATATTCATAACTATCCACAAATAATTAGTCGATAAACATATTGCTGTTAAAGTGATGAAGGTGATAAAGTGACAATGGTGCTCTTCAATGCTTCATAAAATTTTGTGCAAAAGTGAAGAAAGGTGACCAGGTGCCAGGACCCCTCTTGTGTCCCCACTCACCGAAGATGGTAGACCTGCTGCTTTTCAGTCAGCAGGTCAAAAAGAGCGGAGTGTTGTAAGTATTAGGTGGTTCCTGGCCGAACACTGGAACAGATAACTGGAGACCGAGTCCAGACTAGCATCAATCCTTGGCAGCTCAAAAGAACAAGGGGATACTCATAGTGTAGACCTTAACAAAAAAGGCTTTATTGCGCTTACAAAATCTTAATTACAAGAATTTCCATGATAAAACCGCAATGCAAACAAACAACATAGCGTGGTGACTGGTGTGCGCGAATCCGTCTGTTTCCCACTGCTGGCGGACGTGACGTGATCGGCTGCGACAGGCCGGAAGTGACGTTTTTTACCATTACTATTTCTTTTTATTGACTTTTTGAATTTACAAATGCAGCAATTTAGAAATTGGATGAAAGGTTTTTTATAGATAATTAGTGCATTTTTATATTCAACTATATAGATCAGACCAGAATGAGGGACAATTGGGGAGGAAAAAGGGACAGAGGCACTTTGTTCTGAATGAGGGGCAGTCCCTCAAAACCAGGGACAGTTGGGAGCTATGCACCATCCTCCCGTCACTGCCCATGTTGGTTTCTCGGTGCTACTGTTCTTCCGGGAAATCCAGAGCCATGGCGAGCTGTCGGGATCGCTTCCCGCAGAGGATATGGAGGGACACCCATTCTTCCGATCTAAAAAGCCTGGAAACGACCCCTGAATTCTCCATAAAGCGTATCTGTCACCTGCCCAAAGCTATGACAAGGGGTCTTGTTTGCCCCCAGAAAAAGTCAAGTGGAGGGCAAGATCTGAAATGAAAAGTAACAGTTTAAAAAATGATTACGCTACAAAAACAAGTACCAACATACTGTACAATTGTCCTCAAACCTTTACTGCTTCCCGTTAAAATGATTACTTTGGCTTGCCTGGTATTTTGATAAGAATTTGCAAATATTTGCTATTCAATTACCTGCCTGAGTGAAATCTCATTTTGCTCACCACTGTAAAGTCCATGTAGTCATGAGTTACATCTGACAATATTAAAAGAAATGTGAATGTATTATTTGCACATGGCAGGCATCTGTAGCTGGGGGTTTAGACCCATTCAAACAGGGGACCAGCAATAGGTCATGCCAATGGAGACTAGAAAAGATAGATGTCAGAATCATTTTGCTGTAGAATGTAGAAAAGTGACTTCCCATGTGGTCCAGACATATATAGCCAACAGCAGCTGAGATTGTTGGATAATTCATTGTGTCAACAAATAAGATTGGATGTATCAAGGTTTGTCTTTTTAGCAATTAGAATGTAGTAATTCATAATACAAAAACAGCCAGGAGGCTGATCAGACAGCGCACACTAAAACAATGTTGAAAACAATGAATCCACAGGATACCCAAGGCATGGATATAAATAACCAATATTTTGAAAGGCCAGCAAAACATAAAAAAAATAACATAACATCACATTAGTCCATATGGTCCACAGTGGTAGAAGACAGGACAGCACTGGATGTGGTGTAAAACTGTCTGGCAGCTCCTGTGAAGGGCAGGGATACCCTCGGCAGCAGAGTATACAAAGAAAAGGGCACCAGGTCAGAAACATGTTAAAACACCAAATAATTTATTCAGTAAACTTATATGTAGGTAGCTTGCAAGCAGTATGTCAGGACCCTCAAACATAGCTGTAGATGAAATGGGCCTGGAGGACTTTTAGAAGGCGAGCGGTGACGATGTCCAGGGAAGCAATATACCACAAGCTGAAAAAAGCCCCGGTCGGCCAACTGGATCAAGGGACACCCAGGCAATGTGTGGATAGTATGGCTGATAGCTGCTAAATCCCAAGGTGCAACGCCAGACCACGCTGGTAGCCGGCCGGACCGGGCGCTATCTCCGGGTGGTGTCAGCGTCACAGGGAGGGGGTCAGCTGACAAGCTGCAGCAAGACCTTGGGATCAAAAACTGCCTGGTATATATCCTTCAAGGCAGGGTTATGTCTGAAAGCTATATACCAGCCTGTTTTTGATCCTTAGGTCTTGCCGCAGTTTGGCAGCTGACCCCCTCCCTGTGACGCTGCCACCACCCGGAGATAGCGGCCGGTCCGGCCGGCTACCAGCGCGGTCTGGCTTTGCTCGTTGGGATTTAGCATCCATCAGCTATCAGCCGTACTATCCACACATTGCCCGGGTGTCCCTGGATCCAGTCGGCCGACCGGGGCTTTTTTCAGCTTGTGGTATATTGCTTCCCTGGACATCGTCACCGCTCGCCTTCTAGCAGTCCTCCAGGCCCATTTCATCTACAGCTGTGTTTGAGGGTCCTGACATACTGCTTGCAAGTTACCTACTGCTTGCAAGTTACCTACATATAAGTTTACTGAATCAATTCTTTGGTGTTTTAAGTTGATTCTGACCTGGCACCCTTTTCTTTTCTTTGTATAGAATGTAGTAATTTGTTCAGGTCAGTTAGTCTGCAGCAGTGAAAAAGATTTACAAGCATTACATACACTATATTGGGACACCTGCCTTTACACGCACATGAACTTTAATGGCATCCCAGTCTTAGCCCGTAGGGTTCAATATTGAGTCGGCCCACCCTTTGCAGCTATAACAACTTCTACTCTTCTGGGAAGGCTGTCCACAAGGTTTAGGAGTGTCTATGGGAATGTTTGACCACTCTTCCAGAAGCGCATTTGTGAGGTCAGGCACTGATTTTGGACGAGAAGGCCTGGCTCGCAGTCTCTGCTCTAATTCATCCCCAAGGTGTTCTATCGAGTTGAGGTCAGGACTCTGTGCAGGCCAGTCAAGTTCCTTCACCCCAAACTCGCTCATCCATGTCTCTATGGACCTTGCTTTGTGCACTGGTCCAAATAATTTGGTGGAGGGGGGATTATGGTGTGGGGTTTCTTTTCAAAGGTTCGATTTGCCCCTTAGTTCCAGTGAAGAGAACTCCTAAGTCATCAGCATACCAAGACATTTTGGACAATTTCCTGCTCCCAACTTTGTGGGAACAGTTTGAGGATGGTCCCTTTTTGTTCCAACATGACTGCGCACCAGTACACAAAGCAAGGTCCATAAAGACATGGATGAGTGAGTTTGGGGTGGAGGAATTTGACTGGCCTGCACAGAGTCCTGACCTCAACCCGATAAAACCCCTTTGGAATGAATTAGAGCGGAGACTGCAAGCCAGGCCTTCTCATTCAACATCAGTCCCTGACCTCACAAATGTGCTTCTGGAAGAATGGTCAAAAACTCCCATAGACACACTGCTAAACCATGTGGACAGCCTTCCAGAAGAGTTGAAGCTGTTATAGCTGCAAAGGGTGGGCCAACTCAATATTGAACCCTACGGATTAAGAATGGAATGCCGTTAAAGTTCATGTGCTTGTAAAGGCAGGCGTCACAATACTTTTGACAATAAAGTGTATATTCCATATGTGAAAAATAACATCATAAAGTTATATTAATGCTGGTATTTTTCCAAAATCAAAGTTGTTCCATTAAACATTGCAGGTTGCCTAGCTGAGTTTACCAATGAGAGATTTATTTAGGTATTTTGATTCAGTTTTTCAACAAATCATTAACCTTTGAGATGTTATCAGCATATAAATGAAGGAAATCTATTGTGTTTTTATAATGTCTGTTGGTCCCAAGCCGATAATAGAGCATCATCAGATATCCTGTCCTGTCTGGCCATTCTGAAGCATTTCACTTCCCAGGCCTTCCTTCATGCTGATTTATCACAAAAGGAAGGTCACACTGTTCCACTATCTCAATAATGCATACAATTTATACAATGTATAAAGCATTGCTATAGGATTGTCATGTGTATTTTACAATTTAAATTACTTCTATATCAACTACATTTGTGTGGTTATAAAACAAGTTTAATTTGGAAATTGTTCAAAGATGGTAGAGTCTTTTGTTTGTCAAGTTGTCTATCTTTGCATCTGGCTCTGCACCAAGTGACTTTATTCTCTATTCCCCAACAATCTGGCCACACATATAATTAATCCAGAAGCTTATAGCCCAGTTTTTATATATTTGCTGGCTGATGGGTAGCAGCTTGGTTTATTTATTTATTTCAGGTACTTATATAGCGCTGTCAATTTACACAGCGCTTTACATATACATTGTACATCAGTCCCTATCCTCAAGGAGCTTACAATCTAAGGTCCCTAACTCACATTCATACACATACTAGGGCCAGGGCTGGTGCAAGGATTTTTGTCACCCTAGGCGAAACCTAATTTTGCCACCCCCCTTTGGCCCCACCCCTGACTCCACTCCCTTTGCCCTGTCCAGGTATACGATGGAGGTGGCGGAGGTGGAGATTTTTGCATAGCCGTGGTCCCCTGGCCTGCATCTGTACCTATGGACCCATCCTAAAGTCAAATAATTGGAGCACTGGCTTGCTTCCTCATGCCAGCCATGGTCTGCAGATATATGGACGGGTTGGGGTAGTATTTTGACAGGGGCTTGGCGTCCTGGGCGTCAGTGCACCCTAGGCGGCCGCCTACTCCGCCTAGTGGTAGAGCCGGCCCTGCCTAGGGCCAATTTAGACAGGATCCAATTAACCTACCAGCATGTCATTGGAGTGGGAGAGGAAACCAGAGCTCCCGGAGGAAACCCACACAGGTACAGGGAGAACATGCAAACTCCAGGCATGTAGTGTCGTGGTTGGGATTTGAACCAGCGACCCTTTTACTGCCAGGTAAAAGTGTTATCCACTACACCACTGTGCCACCCGAGATGAATAAAGGAAAAAAAATGAAATCTGCCAGTGGATGACCGATCCAGAGTGCTTTTGTAACAGCTATGTGTTATTTATGTAGAGGTTTCACTGGACTGCTCAGTTTATCAAAGAATTATGCTTCGGAAGTGCAGAGAGTCTTGTGATTTTTATCCCCCCTCCTCTTCTCCCAACCATTCCTTTACTCGAGTTCAAGTGTTGAGTTTACCCATAAGTCTCCAATGGTCGGACATGGGAAAAAAATGAACCTACTGACTTGGCATTTCTTTAACCTGATGTCTTCATCATTACTGACCCCTAAATCCCTTATAGTAAATACAAGTCTGCTGTCACAATAGTGGCCACTGTAAATTGTAAATCATTGCCTTGGTTTTTTTTTCCATATCCTATGGTCTATGAACACTTTTATTTCTGAACTAAAACCACCATAAATTAGCTACTGTGAGCTAGCATCTAAAACTTTCTCTGCTAACAATTTACTACAGACTCTGATTGATAGCAATACCTTTTATATTGTGCGTTTTTAAAATACAAGCCTATTTGGTCTGTGCATGCAGCTAAAATATATTCAAAAGAAACTACCTGGAGGGGAAAGTTTGTTTTGCTGTGGACATTAGGGGTAAATGAGCTCTATGGCGTAGCCATGACTCTAGCGTACATGTGTGGGAGTGACGTCTTCGCCACGCGTCCATTCAGATGGCCGCAACCACTAAACTTGGAAGAAAGAATGGGAGAAGATGTAAGCCCTGTCATCGGTGACAGAGTGCCGCTGGAGGGCTTTGTTTTAAGGTATGTCTCTCATAGTCAGTGGCGGCTCGTCCATAGAGGGCACACAGGCGCCGCCCCCCGTCCATGCGTCCAGTCCTCTGATCTACATATCAGGGCGCTGGACTATGGTTTCCAATGGGGTGGGTGCTTTTTTGAAGCACATGATTAGAGCCAGAGGCTCTAATAGGCTTCAAAATAGGATGGGCTCAGGGGCACGGCACTGCCCCCCCCCCCCGATCCCACCCAGTTGCGTGATGATAGCGAATGAATTTTCACACTAAAGTTCCTACCCACCAATCAGGAGGCAGGCCGTGAGACCTGTTTCCCGATTGGCCAAAGCGCCAGGCGATCCTATTGGATGTCTAGATCCTAGGAGAAACAGGGAGGAGACACACAGCGGAAGAGGCCGCGGGAAGAGCGGACACCGGAGCTGCTGCCTGCACCCCGTGAGAGGAAGAGAGGAGCAGAGGAGGAGAGGATACCACAACCCGCAAACCTTGCATAGGTGCCCGCTGCCAGCAGCTCGGGGGGGGGGGGGTGTCAGCGCCGCGAAGAGGGGGATGTTGGTGCTGACAGTGCTGTGCTGCAGCCGCCCCCCCCTGAAAGAAATACCCACCAGCCACCACTGCTCATAGTATTTACATGCTTGCAAGGGGAAGATTTTTTTATTTTTTTGTAAAGTTTACTTCTGCTTTAAGGGTACTTTCACACTGGTTCAATTCAAAACTGCCAGTAAAACGCCTATGCATTAATGGAGAGCTTTTGCTGCGATTTTTAAAGGACATGTGACTCAAAAACTGCAGCAAAAATGCTTAGTGTGAGCTGTGGGAGATTAACGCGTGGGAATCACTTTTCAGAGGAAAATATTCAGCATGGAGGTCAGTTTCTTTAAGATCTGGCAGCTTGTCAGATTTATTATCACAGGTGTGCAAAGTTCAAAACACAAAACAAAACTTCGCCGTCTGGCGCTAAACTAAACTATCAGGTTCCTCTCTATACAGTGTGGGGCTGTCCCCATACACCCACAAAACATAAGCACAGTGCAAACCTTGATCTTTGAGTTAAAATTATCACACAGAGCTCACTCAGCTTTCTCCCTCTGAGATCCAGGATAGAGCTCTCCTCTGCTCTCTTCCTGGTCATTTCGCTGCCAGAGCCGTTTTTGAGTTTTTGTCACACATGTTTAAAAAATCATTTTAGCCCTGAAGATTACACAAAACCCCCAAACATTATATATTTTCTGAAAGCAGACACCCTAGAGAATGAAATAGTGGTAGTCCCAATGTTTTATGTCACATGATATTACCGCAAAGGTCTAGGAAACGCAAAATTTCAGTAAAAACACACTAACATGAGTTGTAGGGCAAATAAACACTATAAATTACCCACATTTTTGGTAAAATATAAAAGATGAGGTTGCTCTGAGTAAATAGATACCCAACATGCCAAACCTTAAATGTTTGTGTGCCCCATGAAATAGCGTCAAACTTCAGTACCCTATATTTTTTATAGGTGGCACTTCAAAAGCCCCCTATAGGTATCAGTTTAACGTTACAGAGGAGGTCTAGTGTTAGAATTATTGCTCTCACTCTGGTGTATGCAGCGATATGTAACATGTGTATGGCAATCAAAGTTTTCATGCACAGGCGCACCAACGCATGCGTTTACGTTCATGCGTGTGTGTATATGGGGGGGGGTGAGGGGGCATCAAAATTTTTTTTGGGGGGGGGGGATTTTATGTGTTTGTGTTTAACTTTATTTTTTCAGTTGACTTTTTTTTTTTTCATCACATAGGGAACAAAAAGTCCTCTATGTGATGTTTTTATGTGACAGGTTCTCTTTATTGAGTCATGCAGGGTCTAGACCAGGGTTTCTCAACCAGGGTTCCGTGGAACCCTAGGGTTCCTCCAGAGGTTGCTAGGGGTTCCTTGAGCAATGGTCAATTTCTACCTCTCAGATAAATTCCCAATGATACCATTGATCTTTTTAGCTATGTTTAAGGGGGTAATTCTTCCCAATGACCACAAGTGTAAGGAGCATTCTTCCCATTGACCATCACACTAATGTATCATGAGTTGTAAATTTTTAATTTTTAGCAGGGGTTCCACCGAGACCGGAGAATTATTTCAAGGGTTCCTCGTGTTGAAAAGGTTGAGAAAGGCTGGTCTAGACCCTGCATATCTCCCATGTACTCCACTGAATGTTTTTGAATGTTTTACAATGCAGATTGCATTGCAAAACATCCGTTCCCAGCAAAGCAAGCCGGGGTCACCGAGAACGTGACGCGGTAGTGACGTCAGAGATGTCGCTTTCCAGGTCAATGCAAGAAGGGGAGGAAAGCGGATGTGTATCCACTCTTTTCTTTCCCCTCTACATGCCGCCACCCGCCATGGCTGTCCTGGGCCCGCCGATGGGCAAGCGGAGCCCAGTAAGCATGGCGGGAGCGCGTGGGGGGGCACCGTTACCGGGGGTCCATGCGAGTGATTGGGTGGCAGCGGCACCACCTGACCGCTCTCACCTGACAGACAGGAGTCTGCCTGTCAGTTACATTCACAATCTCGGTGGCTGCAGCCACTGGATCCGTATGACGTACGGACCTGTCGGCGAAAGGGTTAAATGCAGGTGGAGAGGGGTTTGAGTGGACCAGAAAGTCCGGGCCGGAACCAACTCTGCCACGGTGGCCGGCAAAACCCGGGTCAGACTCTCGCTAGTCGCCTCAAAGTGATTGCATGTGAGGCGACAAGTATCGCCCGTCCATTATGGCACCTCGCATAACATCACAGGGCATTTTTGAGGAGCTTTTGAGGTGGTTCACATTCATTTCAATGGCGAGGAGTGTTTTTGGTGCAGTTTTTAGCTCCCCAAACATGCTCCAAAGATGCTGCAACCAGGATTTTTTTCACTGCAACAAAAGCACACCGCCCAGTGTGAAAATATTAATTGATTTTAAAGGGAGGCATTTTACTTGAGCTTTTCAGGCACTTTTTTTGAACACAAAAGTGCTTGAAAAACTCCTGAGTTTGGAAGGGCCCTAAAGCTGCCAAAAGAAGAAGTGAGAAAAGAAGAGGTTTGGGAGCTTGTGAAGGACGTTACAAGGAAGCAGAAAAATACAGTAAGAAATTATTTCATGAAAACAAGATTACAGGGCCAATAAGTAGTGGAGGTGTATGGATTATTTTTGGGGAATAACAATATTGTTTAGCGTCACTTTAAAGAGCTTGTAAAGGTATTTTT
The DNA here is from genome assembly GCA_018402905.1 of Glandirana rugosa. Classification (NCBI taxonomy): domain Eukaryota; kingdom Metazoa; phylum Chordata; class Amphibia; order Anura; family Ranidae; genus Glandirana; species Glandirana rugosa. The sequence goes on from BLSH010535871.1 coordinate 340,708, forward strand.
TTTCTTTTAAAATAACAAACATGTTATAATTACCTGTTCTGTGCAATGGTATTGGACAAAGCGGCCCAACCCTTCTCTTCTCGAGCCTGTGCTCCTGGCTCCTCCTCTTCTTGGTGTGCCACCATAGATAGTGACTTCTTATTGTGGCACACCTGCAGGCTCGCTCCCGAGCCATGCTGCCTGCACCAATAGACAGTGTGGCTATATACTACCCCCTGATCTCTCGTCACAGGATGTGAGCGACAGCAGCAGGAGCCAATGGCTGTACGAGTGGGACGAAGAGGAGAGAGCTGCTGCAGATGGGCACAGGACTGGATTGACATTGGGCTCAGGTAAGTATAAGGGGGTTGAAAGGATGATACACATACTGAAACACTTTTTACCTTAATGCAGGGAATATATTAACATGTTACTCACCCACAGCAGTGAATTCAGTCTGTATTTGCAGTAAAGCATGCTTGTTATACTCACCGTGGAACCTAAGAGGTTAATCCTCTGCCTTATGTAAAAAGGCTGTTTGATCCTGTTTTCTCTGATCCTCCCCTTCTTCCACTGTCTCCAATCCATCTGCTGATAGAACAGAGTCATAGGGGCACTCTGCACATGCTCAGTTTGGTGTGTATTGCTAGAGAGTTTTTTTTTCTTGGGAGAGTGCATGTGATCAGCACAGGACCAATCAGCAGTGTCCAGACAGAGGATCAGGGGTCATGCATAGTCATAGGATAGTCAACGAAGAATGAAGACTCCTCCTACAAGCTTTAACCAGACACTAATAAAAGTCACAAGACTGCTCTAACTGCTGATGAGAAAAGGTATTTAGCAGTTTATATTTAATAAAAACTTCCATGTTCTGTACTGTGCGAGACCAGATACAGTGAATGCAGGGTCCTGGATTTAGTAACACTTTAAGGTAAAAATTTGTTTAGGCTTTAGGCCCCTTTCACACTCATGTGACTTGTTGGGACTGCAAAGTCGCATGACAAGTCATTCCCCATTAATTATTTCCAATGAGTACCATTCATATCTGTATGACTTCAAGTCGGGCTGACTTCAAAGTAATCACCCTACATTACTTTGGCCCAACTTTGATGCAACTTGAGGTCCATAGACTGCAATGTTAAACCCTCAAAGTCGCATGCAAATCACACCTGAATAATAAAGATGCAATTTCTGTACTATTTCTATAAGGCTTTGTAATATGTTTTCATTGAGTCAAAGTTTCAACAAAGTCGGACCAAAATCGTACTGATCCCAAACCGCGTCAAAATCACAGCAAAATCGTGTCGCACAAGTGTGAAAGGGGCCTTACCTGTAAGTAAAAATCACCAAGCGTGGTATACAACCGCTTTAAGCGGCAGGTTCTATCTGATTTAATAACTGTGAAACTGTTGGAAAAAAACAATCCAATTGTGTGACAATGACAGCAATGACATTTTTGTTTGTGTAGAAAACTCCTAGAGGTGCCATAGTTGTAAGGAAGCAATTTTTGAGTTTTGAGCGGTTTACAAAATCTTATTTGGGCTGCTGAACAGTAAAGAGAGGTTATTTTTAACCAGTACAGATCCGCGCTATAGCCAAAAGATGGCTCCCCGCATGCACTCACAGCCGGCGGTGGCGCGCTCGCACGCCGCTCGGGCGTGCCTGCGGGTCGGGCGGACTCGTTGTCCGCCGGTGATTTGCGATCGCCTAATGGAGCGGTAGACCGGGGAACTGCCAATGTATACACAGCGGTTCTCTGTTCTGTGAGGGGGGACATGACAGATCTACTGATCCGTGTCATTGGGATCAGTTAGATCTGTTATGTCCCTGCCAGCCCAGCCCCCATACAGTTATAACACATACAGGGAACGCAGTTAATCCCTTGATCGCCCCCTTAGTGTTAACCCCTTCCCTGCCAGTGACATTTATACAGTAATTAGTGGCTATTTAAATTTCTGATCGCTGTATAAATGTCAATGGTCCCAAAAAAGTGTCAAAAATGTCCGACATGTCCGCTGCAATATTGCAGACCCAATAAAAATCGCAGATCGCCGCCATTACTGGAAAAAAAAATCAATAAATAAAAACGCCATAAATCAATTCCCATGGTTTGTATATCTTTTGCGCAAACCAATCGATATATACGCCGATTGCGATTTTTTTTACCAAAAATATGTAGAAGAATATATATCGGCCAAAACCGATGAATTTTTTTTTTTTTATATATATATATTTTTTTTATATGATATGTTGATATTTATTATAGCAAAAAGTAAAAAATATTGTTCTTTTCTCAAAATTGTCGCTCTTTTTTTGTTTATAGCGCAAAAAATAAAAACCGCAGATGTGATCATATACCACCAAAAGAAAACTCTATTTGTGGGAAAAAAAGGACGTCAATTTTGTTTGGGTACGCATGACCGTACAATTGTCAGTTAAAGCGACGCAGTGCCGAAACGCAAAAAGTGCTCTGATCAGCAAGGGGGTAAATCCTCCTGGGGCTGAAGTGGTTAATATCTATACTGTAAATTACAAATGGGCTTTTATAGCAATTATGTATGTTATATCAGCATGTTAAAAATGTACTTTCCCTTTAAATGAAAGCAGGCAGCAGTTAAGAGTCACACCACATTGCAGGACATAAAGAATGTCTTCATTGCAGCATTTTAGTTCACTTGCTTAGAATCATTAGCGTCAATCTGGTCATTAACTGGATCTGTCCACCCATGAAATACTACACATTACTGTGCATTTTGCAGATGAAAACAGACCTTTCCCAGCTGGCATAAAATACTGTAGTGCAGACTGTTGCTTTTTAATAGAATGAAGCCCCAGACACCGTGCTTAGGCATGCAGTATAATTTCATCCTGGGACAGAAAATGCCTAGCAGACAGCAGTAAATGGGAATTAGACATGAATCACACCCAGGGCTTACATTATCATAGTAATACACTGTTCTCACCGAAAATAAATACATGGTATACGATTCACTAAGGAACTGCATTATCTGGTAATGTGCTTTTACATGTTTGTTTTTTTGTGTAAATAAAAGATGCCATATTACAAGGTATTTAGAGTGATTCTGTAAGATAAAACAGGATTGGTTTTGATTTAGTAATCAGCAAGGCCGGCCCAACCATGGGTCCCAGTGGGTCCATTGGACCCAGGCAGCAAATTGATCCATGGCCCATTCTCCTTCTCTTTTATTTACACAGCAAATTGATGACCAAAGTTGTTTTCCAGCAGCTTTGTGTGTTGTGATGACAACTGCCCCCGGGCTGCTCCGACCTGCCCCTTTACTACCCTATCCCACCCCTATACTGCCCTAGCCTGTCTATATACTACCCTAGCCTGTCTGTATACTACCCTAGCCTGTCTATATACTACCCCAGCCTGCCCCTATATTACCGTAGTCTGTCCATATACTACCCTAGCCTGTCCATATACTATCCTAGTCTGTACATATACTACCTTAGCCTACCCATATACTACCTTAGCCTGTCCATAAACTACCCTAGCCTTTCTATATACTACCATAGCCTGCCCCTACACTGCCCTAGCAGAACCCTATACTGCCCTAGCCTGTCTATATACTACCCTAGCCTGTCCATATAGTACCCTAGACTGTCTATATACTACCCTAGCCTGTCCATATAGTGCCCTAGCCTGTCTATATACTAACCTAGCCTGCCCCTACACTGCCCTAGCCCGATCCTATACTGCCCTAGTCTGTCTATATACTACTCTAGCCTGCCCCTATACTACCCTAGCCCATCCCTTGGAATTGAACATAATGGTATGCCATATAATTTAGCATATAGACAAGGTAAATTTGACTTCCTGGTACAGTAAATTTTAATTGTAGTTTTAATTATCACGATATGAAATAATGGATGTGGGGGCGTTATTTTTTTTTGGGGGGGGCAGCATTTCATTCTTGGACCCAGGCAGCATAATGTCTTGGGCCAGCCCTGGTAATCGGACATTGATCAGTAAAACTCAAAGATCAGTAACCTGAAAAGGCTACATGCAGATGGGCACAGGATCAAATGTGCATATTTGCCAGCACACCACGGATTGCCAATTATGTTCAATTCTTTACTGAAGAATGACCACATCACAGAAGACATTTCAGAGCCACAGAGTTCACAGACAACGTTTCAGAGCCACGCTCTATTTTGTATGTATTGCACACTGCACTCATTGTGCACACGGCACTAATAATGTTTTCATTACATGTTTGCATTCTTTCGAGTCCTGATTAGAATTAGTCTGCCTATGTTACGCCCCTTGTTACCATACAAGTACAATTGTAATATTAATGTGATACCTACATAATCATGTGTATAAAAACCTACAATTGCGTCATAATAAAGCAGAACAGTTATTTGGAAAGATGCTGAGTGTATCATTTGTGTCTGTTCCTTACCGCAGTAGTTATTATTAATTTGGAACCTCTAATCAATATGAGGATAGGAGTTGCCTATCTATAAAATTCCTGGTCATATGTATGTATGTATGCCATCATGCTGAAATTAATCCCCAAAAGCCACCAGCCTGATCCAATCTTTAGTGCTGGTTTGAATCTAATTAATGACTAAGGGAAAGTAACTTAATTTCTTTGTAATAACACGTTGACAGGCATATAATGTTCATTATTGTAATTCAATACGTACTTAGGAAGCCTCCTAAGTAACTTACAATGGCATCAGTTCTGCTGCGATCACACATGTTCCCACACATTCAAATGGATTTACTTCTTTTCAGGGATGATGATGATGATGATGATGAGATGATGATGATTATTATTATAAAAGAACAATATTAATGACATTAAGTACACATATAATTGTCAGCGAGTTATTTCTGGTACCTTTTATTAACTATACATGTTTTAACATTGATGTATCCATTAAATGTCCATTAAATGTATAAATTACCTTCACATATTAAAATGGGAAGAAAAGGTAAGTGTGTTGCCCAAAGCAACCAAGATTTCAGCTGTCATTTCTTGTGAAGGTTAGAATATGAAATCTTATAACTAAAAGGATTTTTATGGACAGCATCTCCATTTTCCATTCTTCTGTTATACAACAGCTCCATCTTTAATTAGAGTAGATGATTTCACAGGTCTGTCTTTTGTTTGTGTGCAGTATATTTTGGAGCTAGTTCTTTTATAAGATGAACATAATCTGTTTTCTCTATGCAGGCTACGCATGTCTCTCCCCAGCTGTCCAGTATCTTCTTTAACTCTGCAACCCTCAATTTAGCCAGGTCCACAGAATTTAGATCAATCTTCTTTTCTGCATCACAAAATACATGCACAAAGAAAATATGTATGAGAACGAGGCACACCGCTACATAAATCCAGCATATTTCATTTAGCATTAAAAAAAACTATTTTATGCGCAGTATGGCGTAGTCCATCTCCATTTTGATCAGTCTGAAGATTGGTAGATGTACTGCATAGTTAGTTACCCTATTTAAAAAAATCTAAATTATATAAATTATTGTCAAAACACAAGTTTATTCAAAATAGATAAATTATATATATATATATGAAAACAAAAAAAAAGTTGCGCTTATGTGTATATCATATGTGCATGAGACAAATAATAATACAAAATATGTGTTAGAACATTAGACACATGATAAATGACAGAAATACCAAAGTGAGCGGCAAAAGTCCAAGTGCCTTCAATGCTGTAATCAAAAATAGGTGCATAACAGGATATGAGTCCAAATTGAATCCAATTAAACTCAACCTCGTAGCAAGGAGTTAGTGTAAGATAGTGAACATAAATCTTGTCTAAGTGTCCATAAATGTATAAGCATCCACCACACCACCACTTCAGTGAAAACAAATCCTCCACCGATACAGATGGGTCCTTACCGGAATTCCTAGACCCCTTATTAGAAGGGGTCAGGAAACGCCTGTGTGGATACAGACCTCCACTGGGTCACAACAATCAGCCTCCTCAGCGCTATCTTGCAAATAATCTCTGTGAGGCTCAATAAAAATGAAAGAGCCACAGTCATACCATTTAAAAACCAAGAAGTTTAATAAAGTAATGCACTTACAGATTCCCAATTAAAATCTCACGGAAAGCAGGTAAAGGCGTTCGTTCATTCAGCGGTGATCACGAGACAACACTTCCGCATATATATATATATATATATATATAGTCAGGTCCATAAATATTGGGACATCTACACAATTCTAATCTTTTTGGCTCTATACACCACCACAATGGATTTGAAATTAAATGAACAAGATGTGCTTTAACTGCAGACTTTCAGCTTTAATTTGAGGGTATTTACATCCAAATCAGGTGAACGGTGTAGGAATTACAACAGTTTGTATATGTGCCTCCCACTTTTTAAGGGAGCAAAAGTAATGGGACAATTGGCTGCTCAGCTTTTCCATGGCCAGGTGTGTGTTATTCCCTCATTATCCCATTTACAAGGAGCAGATAAAAGGTCCAGAGTTAATTTCAAGTGTGCTATTTGCTTTTGGAATCTGTTGCTGTCAACTCTCAATATGAGATCCAAAGAGTTGTCACTATCAGTGAAGCAAGCCATCATTAGGCTGAAAAAAAACAAAACAAACCCATCAGAGAAATAGCAAAAACAATAAATGTGGCCAAATCAACTGTTTGGAACATCCTTAAAAAGAAAGAACACACCGGTGAGCTCAGCAACACCAAAAGACCCGGAAGACTACTGAAAACAACTGTGGTGGATGACCGAAGAATTCTTTCCCTGGTGAAGGGTGTTGGCCAGATCAAGAACACTCTCCAGGAGGTAGGTGTATGTGTGTCAAAGTCAACAATCAAGAGAAGACTTCACCAGAGTGAATACAGAGGGTTCACCACAAGATGTAAACCATTGGTGAGCCTCAGGAAGGCCAGATTAGAGTTTGCCAAACATCTAAAAAAGCCTTCACAGTATGGACAGATGAGACCAAGATCAACTTGTACCAGAGTGATGGGAAGAGAAGAGTATGGAAAAGGAAAGGAACTGCTCATGATCCAAAGCATACCACCTCATCAGTGAAGCATGGTGGTGGTAGTGTCATGGCGTGGGCATGTATGGCTGCCAATGGAACTGGTTCTCTTGTATTTATTGATGATGTGACTGTTGACAAAAGCAGCAGGATGAATTCTGAAGTGTTTCGGGCAATATTATCTGCTCATATTCAGCCAAATGCTTTAGAACTCATTGGACAGCGCTTCACAGTGCAGATGGACAATGACCCGAAGCATACTGCGAAAGCAACCAAAGAGTTTTTTAAGGGAAAGATGTGGAATGTTATGCAATGGCCAAGTCAATCACCTGACCTGAATCCAATTGAGCATGCATTTCACTTGCTGAAGACAAAACTGAAGGGAAAATGCCCCAAGAACCAGCAGGAACTGAAGACAGTTGCAGTAGAGGCCTGGCAGAGCATCACCAGGGATGAAACCCAGCGTTTGGTGATGTCTATGCGTTCCAGACTTCAGGCTGTAAGTGACTGCAAAGGATTTGCAACCAAGTATTAAAAAGTGAAAGTTTTATTTATGATTGTTAATCTGTCCCATTACTTTTGGTCCCTTAAAAAGTGGGAGGCACATATACAAACTGTTGTAATTCCTACACCGTTCACCTGATTTGGATGTAAATACCCTCAAATTAAAGCTGAAAATCTGCAGTTAAAGCACATCTTGTTTGTTTCATTTCAAATCCATTGTGGTAGTGTATAGAGCCAAAACGATTAGAATTGTGTCAATGTCCCAATATTTGTGGACTTGACTGTATATACAGTATATATATATATATATATATACATATATATATATATATATACATATATACTGTGTGTCAGTGGCAACTGGTGG
>BLSH010535871.1:348574-379262 GCA_018402905.1 Glandirana rugosa
CAAGAACCCCGTAACATGATCCAAAGCATACCACCTCATCAGTGAAGCATGGTGGTGGTAGTGTCATGGCGTGGGCATGTATGGCTGCCAATGGAACTGGTTCTCTTGTATTTATTGATGATGTGACTGTTGACAAAAGCAGCAGGATGAATTCTGAAGTGTTTCGGGCAATATTATCTGCTCATATTCAGCCAAATGCTTTAGAACTCATTGGACAGCGCTTCACAGTGCAGATGGACAATGACCCGAAGCATACTGCGAAAGCAACCAAAGAGTTTTTTAAGGGAAAGAAGTGGAATGTTATGCAATGGCCAAGTCAATTACCTGACCTGAATCCGATTGAGCATGCATTTCACTTGCTGAAGACAAAACTGAAGGGAAAATGCCCCAAGAACAAGTAGGAACTGAAGACAGTTGCAGTAGAGGCCTGGCAGAGCATCACCAGGGATGAAACCCAGCGTTTGGTGATGTCTATGCGTTCCAGGCTGTAATTGACTGCAAAGGATTTGCAACCAAGTATTAAAAAGTGAAAGTTTTTTATTTATGATTGTTAATCTGTCCCATTACTTTTGGTCCCTTAAAAAGTGGGAGGCACATATACAAACTGTTGTAATTCCTACACCGTTCACCTGATTTGGATGTAAATACCCTCAAATTAAAGCTGAAAATCTGCAGTTAAAGCACATCTTGTTTGTTTCATTTCAAATCCATTGTGGTAGTGTATAGAGTCAAAACGATTAGAATTGTGTCAATGTCCCAATATTTGTGGACTTGACTGTATATACAGTATATATATATATATATATATACATATATATATATATATATACATATATACTGTGTGTCAGTGGCAACTGGTGGGTTTTTTCTTTTTTTTTGGGGGGGCAAGCAACCACTACTCCCCCAGGCCGACGCGTCACTACCACCCCCACTACCACCGCCCCTTTGTCTGTCGGCCGGTCTAGCACTTACCTCATCAAGGCAGCATGTGACGGGCAGCAGCTCCTCTGCTTCGAGCTCCCGCTCTGTCCTCTCCTCCATCTTCCGTGCGTCTCCTCCTCCAAGGTGATAAGCTTCCAATAGGATTGTCTGTCCTTTCAGCCAGTCGGGTGATAGGTCTCAAACCCACTTCCTGATTGGCTGGGAGAAGGATCAGTGTTAGAATAGTGAATATTCCTTTGCTATTCTTACACACGTAGGTGGGCTAAGAGCGCACTTTCTGCGCCCCGAGCCCACCCTATATTGAAGCCTGTTAGAGTCTTTGGCTCTAATAGGTGCTTCAAAAAAAACACCCCCGCAATTGTAATTCATGTGCCCGGCATCCTTAAAGGGGCTGGGCGCATGGATATGGGGGCAGCGGCAGGGATAGGGGAGGTGGCAGTGGCAGGGAAAGGGGAGGTGGCGCCCGTGCACCGTCAATGGACGGGCTGGCGCTGCTGTGTGTATATACAGTATCTCACAAAAGTGAGTACACCCCTCACATTTTTGTAAATATTTTATTATACCTTTTCATCTGACAACACTGAAGAATTGACACTTTGCAACAATGTAAAGTAGTGAGTGTACAGCTTGTATAACAGTGTCAATTTGCTGTCCCCTCAAAATAACTCAACACACAGCCATTAATGTCTAAACCGCTGGCAACAAAAGTGAGTACACCCCTAGGTGAAAATGTCCAAATTGGGCCCAAAGTGTCAATATTTTGTGTGGCCACCATTATTTTCCAGCACTGCCCTAACCCTCTTGACCATGAAGTTTACCAGAGCTTCACAGGTTGCCACTGGAGTCCTCTTCCACTCCTCCATGTCGACATCACGGAGCTCCAACCAACAATCCAAAGGAAGGGCTGCTCCAGGTAGGTACCAGGTGAGCTTAATGAAGGGATTGAGTGGGGTGCTCGCCCTGTCGTTGCAGCAGCATAGTTCATGGAGAAAAAGGAGGAACAGTTGCACACCCAAACTCAATGCAATGAAAATTTATTGATAGGAGGTCATAAAAACAACTTACAAAGGGATAGGCACAGGAAAGGTGACGCGTTTCACAAGGTAAACGTGCTTTATGGTTGTGATAAAACAGGTTTACCGTGTGAAACGCGTCACCTTTCCTGTGCCTTTGCCTTTGTAAGTTGTTTTTATGACCTCCTATCAATAAATTTTCATTACATTGAGTTTGGGTGTGCAGTCGTTCCTCCTTTTTCTCCATGACATCACGGAGCTGGTGGATGTTAGAGACCTTGCGCTCCTCCACCTTCCATTTGAGGATGTCCCACAGATGCTTAATAGGGTTTAGATCTGGAGACATGCTTGGCCAGACCCCCAGCTTCTTTAGCAAGGCAGTGGTTGTCTTGGAGGTATGTTTGGGGTTGTTATCATGTTGGAATGCTGCCCTGCAGCCCAGTCTCTAAAGGAAGGGGGTCATGCTCTGCTTTAGTATGTCACAGTACATGTTGGCATTCATGGTTCCCTCAATGAACTGTAGCTCCCCAGTGCTGGCAGCACTCATGCAGCCCCAGACCATGACACTCCCACCACCGTGCTTGAATGTAGGCAAAACACACTTGTCTTTGTAGTCCTCACCTGGTTGGTGGCATGTGTGGACCAAAATTAGGAAGAAACTTAATAAAATATGCCTGTTCACTGCCAGGGCAGTACATTTTTGGTCTCACTCAACATTTGGTGTAATGTGCTTTACGCGCTCCTATTTTCTCAGCCCTGATCCACCCACAGTAAATGTGGCCATGGTCAGTAGGGTGTCCAGTTTTTAGTTAGATGATATTGATGAGTTTTTATGATATGACAAAATAGGTGCAATAATGACTTTACTTATCCAATACATACCATATTTCAGCTCGCAGATTTGAATGTCTATCTTCCTCAGTTTCTCACAGATTTTGGATACTGGCACATGAGCACTCATAGGACGAGTAACTTCACTTAGAATTTTTGTAGCTGCATCACTTGTGGCCCCTAAATAGTAACACTAATAAAAACAAAGTTTTATATTAATCTTGTGAAATGTCAGTACTGACATAAATACAGTAAAACTAATCTGTTTTTTTTAACAGGAAAACTAGTCAGTTTAAAGGGTATGCTGTTGTAAGTAAAGCAAGCATGTAAAGAAAGCCAGCAGTTTAAAGTGGTTGTAAAACTCAGACATGAACAATGAACAAAGCACATCCCACTTTAGTGTGTACTAATCTGAATCCAAAGCCAAGTCTGGTTCCTCTCTGTTTTCTCCTCTCTATACTATCTGCATGATTCATTCAAATAGATTAAGCCAACACTCCAGCCTCCAGGGTGATGGTCTGCCCCACTCCCAGCACACAGCAGATGACTCGTCCCTTCTATGTTTCTCAGAACCTGTGAAGAGGGGGGCATGTCACTTTCCTTCAATCAGCTCTCAGATTACACTCAGTTCTATGCTCTAGCTCTGCATGCAGTGTGTGTGACATTAGATCCCCACCCTCTGCTTTCTGCTGCTGAGAAAAATCTATTCATCTGTGTGTCGTAGAGGGCTGGACAGGTTATATGGCTGCAGGTACAGCTTATGTCAGAGGATTTGTTTCATATCTGTGTATCACCTGAGGCCAGTCACTTCACTGGGTATACACTTGCAATCAGAAATATTCAACCCCTAAAGAGTTTTAAGGATTTATAAATAAAAATATTTTCAAAGTGCAGGATTCTGCTTTGGATGGCTTCTTATTGAGTTTAGTGATACATAAAACCAACACAGAAAATGTATGATGTAGTATTTGTGTGTAACAGTATATTTTGTTAAGATCGCCATGTCACAATTATTCAACCCCTATATAATATTGTTGTTTCTAAAGCTTTCTGACAGTTTTTATGGCCTGAAGTGGAGCTGAAACGCTCACAATTTCATCAAGGGCCCTTAGCAACTTAGTCAGGACAGCTAAGAAAAACCACCGTGTGACTGCAAGACAGCTACAGGAGGACATGATGAAGGCTGCTACAAGTGCTTCAGTGACAACTATAAGACGTGCACTGAATAATCAAGGACTTCATGGCCGGACCCCAAGACGCACTCCACTCTTGACCTCAATGAACATCAGGAGTCGACTAGAATATACCAGGAGGAATTTGGACAAAACTACAGAGTTCTGGGAGACAGTTCTATGGACTGATGAAACCAAAATGGAACTTTTTGGACATACTGTATGGACCAGGCGGTATGTCTGGTGTGCAAAAGGTCAGGCTTATGACCAAAAGATTACCATCCCCATGGTCAAGCACGGAGGTGGGTCAATAATGATGTGGGGCTGTTTTTCTGCGGCAGGAACTGGCAATCTTGATTGTGTACCTGGCATCATGGATTCCCAGAAATACCAGGCCATTTTGAAGAAGAACGTGATGCCTTCTGTTGACAAAACAACTCAAATATGTATCAATAAATATTGTTTGTTATTTCACGAGTTTTTTTTTTTTTGTCATTTATTTTCATTATCTTTCATCAACATCGCTGTATTGTCTATTGAGGTGAGGGGGTTGAATATTTCTGATTGCAAGTGTATGTAAGGGTTTACAACCACTTAAAACACTATTTTACTTACCAATAGCCCCCCTAGGGATGGCTGGTAGTTGTGGTTTACCTGTCTCTCTGCCCTCAATCACACACTTTTCCGTTCATCCGTAGTCACTGAACAGGCCGGTACTTTGTTTTTGTTGTTTTATTGAGGGGTTAAACATTGATAGGGTAGGGATGACTGTGGGATACCCAGTAGATTAGGATATAGGACCATTCTATATACACCTCCGTATATACACTCCTTCTTCCTCCAGCACTGACGCTTGCTTAACATTACTCTCCTTCTTCCTCCAGCACTAATACTTGCTGACTGTTACACTCCTTCACTTCTCTCCTGCGCAACACTTGCTTCCTTTCTGTTAGACCTGAAAGGAAATTTATCAAGCCTCCATGACACTTCCTCTTCCACCACAGCTAGCACATGGTGAGGCCTGCTCTACTGTCGGCAGGACCTCTGGACCACCCGTTGTGGGCAAGGGCCACGGGCTCCCAGTTGTGAAGGCCCTTGTTTGTGTAGCTAAGTACGTTGGTGCTAGCTGAGCACTGGATGAACTACTACTCCCAGCCCATCCATCTTCCAGGCCTCGCCGGCCTACCTCACTGTCCAGTGACACTCGTTCTCCTGACTGGCTCCTCCGACCTCTAAAGACTGTCCACTGTCTCCTCCCAGCCTGTTCCAGCCTTCTATCCAGCTGCCAGGTGCTGCCACTCACCGACACCGGTGGATCCTCTAAAGAGTCCTCTATGTAGCCTCTCTGCTGTTCTCCTGCTCCCTTGTGCCACTCCAGGAACCAACTCCTCTTCCTGGCTGCACCCGAGCCACCAGGCCTCAAGGTCACCCCCCACCCTCCCTTCCCGGATGAGGCCTCCACAACACCTCTGCTACATCTCCCTCTTCTACCCGACACACTCTCCTCCCCCAACTGGGCAGATCACAGTATTTAAGGAGGCCTGCCCACTGCCAATCCAGGATGGGAATTGGTCAGAGCTCCTTAACATACTTCAGAAAGTGACACCTCCTCATCCATCCGCTTTTTCAGAGCCTTTCATAAGCAAAGGGGAGGAGTATCCAAGGGGTGTTCCTTCCTGCAATCTCCAGTTCTGCCTGGGCCACTCCCCCGCCCAGAACAAAACATTCAGGCCTGCACTTATTGTTAGGCCTGACTAAATTTGCCTCTCCTGCAAAAATCCACTACAAAAAGCACCTATTACTATGGGGGGTGCTACACTACCTTAACTCAGTGAGTTAAGGAAAGCTTCAGTTCTGTCAACAACAAAAAACATTTTGAGTATATGTAATTGCTACACAGACCAGATTACCTGTTTCAACCTCTAGTCAGCTATAGTTTCTAAAATCCCAAAATATTTAACTTTTTTTCTTACTGAAACTGTGACAGTAATGTTCTTTTCCCAGACATATGCACAGTGATAGGCCAATAGTGAGGGGCAGGACCTGACACAAAGTAGCTGTTATTTGCATATCAGATTATTTGGGGATTCCTGGGGTCCTCATAAAGAAAATGAATCTTCCCTTGAGATGACCATATTCATCATAAGAGTTTAGCCCATTTTACAACTATTATCTATGTCTATGCCATGGCATTTAGGGATTGATTTACTAAAGCTGGAGAGTGCAAAAACTGGTGTAGCTGTGCATGCTAGCCAATCAGCTTCTAACTTCAGCTTGTTCAATCAAGCTTTGACAATAAAACATTGAAGCTGGTTTCTGTGTGGAGCTGCACCAAATTTGGCACTTTCAAGCTTTAGTAAATCAACTGCTTATTGTCAGGCTCAGTGATTGATGCATCAGACTGACAGATAGCAGAAGCATGTATGAGGATTGTAAGCAGAATAGATCAACACAGGAACCACATGGCACCACATTTTCACAGTTGGTGTGATTTTAAACTGTTATACTGTTTCCTTATACTGCATCCAAAAAGAATGTGGATAGAGATCTTCCCAAATTCATGGCCTACAAAAAAAAATACTAAATGTTTTAAAACAATGGTTGAAACCAGCATTTACTGTTGGTTGCTGGAGCATGAGTCTACTAATCTTTACCTACTTTTTCCTCTATATAAAGTTTCTTATCATTTGATTAATTTTGTGAATGTCCTTTGAGTTTAGATGTATAGGTCTTCTATTAAAAAAAGCAAATGGAGGAAGGCAATCATTTTTATCAAAGAAATTCTAAGATAGGAAGGTATAACGTTGGATCATATTATGAATTCTTTTTGAATGTGCTTGAGTGCAGGGGATATGTCTTGGCATAAAGACAGTTTGTGTTCTTAGGGATTATAAGATATTTTATAATTATTTCATTTTTGGCCCAACTGGTATAATCAACTCTGCGGTGGCTTGTGAGTAGAGCAGATTTATAAAAATTAATATTTAATTCCAAATTGAGTTATTAGGTGTATAGTGTGGGGAAGGGCTTGTTTTGGGTTGAAGATAATTTGCAGTATGTCATCTGCAGAAGCAGTTAGTTTGACATTATTTCTCCCACTTGCAAGGCAATGAAAACTTCAGCCCTGGCCACATTCCTGACCAGGAACAATCATGGACTCACCTCCTTCAAACAAGTAATGAACTCAAAAAACCCCAAAAATGTTATCTTTTCCAGAGCTAACACAAAAGTTTCCAGCTATTTCCCCAGACATCTACACATTCCTTCAAGCTAAATCATACATTACACAATTCATTTCAAAACGATCACACGACATGTTATTAACACCCAATGTCTCACTGAAAGCAGTCTCATAATATTACCTCTTTCTCACAGATAACCTAGATCATTCCAAATGCACCAACATCTTGTCAACATGGCTAACATACTTTCCCCAAATGTACATAACCATACTTTTGAACACATAGGGGTTGATTTACTGAAGGTAAATATTTTGTAAGGGAATTTTTACTCTGCAAGGGAATCTTCCGTAAAAATCACTTTGCAATGAATATCCAATCATGCGCAAGGAAATTTTTGTTTCCATATGACTGGATGACAGAAGTCAGCAGAAATTTACATCATTAAAATGGTTCTTCAGCCAAGACATTTTTTACCCTAATGCAATGCATTAAGTTAAAAAATTATCCCAGTAGCAGTATGCCCCTCACCCCCCTAAATGCTTACAATCACTTGATTCAGTGCTGTGCCCATCTGTAGCAGCTCTTTTCCCTCTTCCTGCAGTCACAGAACTAAAGGCCCGTATACACGGTCCGATGGTTGGTCAACAGTCGTCCAACAGCCTGTTGGCCTATAATCCGATCGTGTGTACGCACGATTCTACAGCCGACTTCCAATTGCCATCAAACAGAAGTTGGACACTTTTTAGTAAACTGCCCCAGCCATGGCTGTGTCCTGACACAAGAACAAATGGGGTGCTGGATTCAGATTTTCTAAGAGTCTCTGAAATTGTCACCGGGCACACTAGCTTCCGTTTGGCAGCACTCCACAAAACGGGACCACCCTCAGGAAAAAGAGAAAGGACCCAGAGAATCTACACACATACAATCCAATGAGAGCGGCAAACAAACATCCAAGAGTCAAAGGTAATTTCATGATAAAATTGATTCTTTGCAAAATAGAGCCAATGCGTTTTGGGAGCCAAACACCCTCCCCCTTCATCAGGGCTACAAAGCAAGCACAAATACAAAGGTCGGAAATCAAAACATAAAATGTCATAATTATAAAAGATGTTAAAGTGAGTATTATTATCTTTTATATTACAACCCCGTTACAAATCCATATTGGTGTTGACAAATGTAACAATGTAAACAATACCATATATGGCCTAGAGTCCCGCCCGCTGACTGGATATAAAAGTGGACAATATTCATATAGAATCTTTAATGACTTGAGGATTTTGAATGTAAGACATATGGCCTAAAAACTTCAGCAAACTTTTTAGGACATAACTCATGTCCAGCTCCTCTCCACCTGCTACTATTACTGGCAATTACTGGCTATTAACCACTTTCTTACTAGGCACTTAAACCCCCTTCCTGCCCAGACCAATTTTCAGCTTTCAGTGCTGTCACTCTTTGAATGACAATTGCGCGGTCATGCAACGCTGTACCCAAATGAAATTTTTATCATTTCATATCATATTATTTCACAAAAATAGAGCTTTCTTTTGGTGGTATTTAATCACCACTGGGTTTTTTTATTTTTTGCTTAAAAAAATGAAAAAAGACTGCAAATTTTGAAAAAAAAAAACTGTTTCATAGTTTGTTATAAAATTTTGAAAGCAGGTAATTTTTCTCCTTCATTGATGTGCGCTGATGAGGCTGCACTGATGGGCACTGATAGGCTCCACTGATGGGTACTGATAGGCTGCACTGATAGGCACTGATAAGGCAGCACTAATGGGCACTGATAGGTGGCACTGATAAGCATTGATGAGGCAGCACTGAAGGGTGGCACTGATGGTTGGCACTGATGGTTGGCACTGATGGGCGGCACTGAAGGGTTCTGATAGGGGGCACTGATAGGTGGCACTGATGGACACTGGTAGGTTACACTGATAGGCAGCACTGATCGGTGGCACTGATGATGAGACACTGATGGGCATTGATTGGCAGCACTGGTGGGCATTGATAGGTGGCACTGGTGGGCAAAGGTAGGTGGCACTGTGGGTACTGGTAGGTGGCACTGTGGGCACTGTTAGGTGGCACGTTGAGCACTTGTAGGTGGCACTGGTGAGTACTGATAGGTGCTACTGGCAGGTGGCACTGGTGGACACAGGAGAGCAGCCGCAGCTCTCTGTGTGAGGAGCTGATGTTCCTCTGACAGAAGCCGGTGACTGGCTTTTTTTTCCCTTCACGCTGAAAGCGTGAGGGAAAAAAATACCGATCTTCTGTTTACATCACATGATCAGCTGTCATTGGCTGACAGCTGATCACCTGATAAGGGGCCGGGATCGGGAAGAGGTTAAAATGACAGCCGGGAATTGTTTTGTACACAGCAGAAGCAGCCATCAGAATGTTTATTTTCTTCATCTTTTTGTCTAAAGATTAAATAGAAAATAACATAAATTTTGTAAGACAATATTACCAAATAAAGCCAGCTTGTTCCCATAAAAACAATGTATGTATTGTTTTAGTATTTTAAAGTCGTAGTAAACTGTTCTACCACTTGTACCTACCGGTAAGCCTATAATAAGACTTACCTGTAGGTACTGTGAGTATCTTCAAAACGTGCACTGTTTAGGAGGTATTCAGAGTGCATGCAGCCAGTGACGTCAGCGGTGTGTGCACTCCGGAAGGCCCAGCATACAGTGCCGGACCTTCAGAGCCTGTGCCGTTACCCTCGGCTTCCGCACGGGAGTGACATCCTCGCTTCACTCATGTATCCTGAGGCCGCAAACCCGGAAGGAAGACTGGGGGAAGATGGAAGCCGTCACGGCGGTGACAGCACAGCACTAGGTGGCTTGGCTTCATTTTAAAGCAATGCATACTACCATATAATACGATATTGTCTTGCAGGGGAATTTTTTTAATAATCTTCAACTGTAGTTTACTACCGCTTTATGTAAGACAAAGTTGTTTTTAAATAAACAGAATCATATTGGAAACAAAAATTGCTCTGGGCCATGATAGTTTCACAGGTTTGACAGCTGAAGTGATTAATATCTAACTGACTAAAAAGAATAAAACAAACAATATATTTGTATTTTTTCTAGTTAAACAATATTTAAATCATAATTTTTTTTCAGCTGTTTTTAAAAACATTTTATTTTTCCTTAGGTTTGAATGGAATGGGAAAGGGTTAGACCTTCTGTCAAGTTTTATTGCTGTCTGTATCCCTGCTGGGCAGATTCACCCTCTTTTTGTCCTGTGTCCAATGTCACAAAGATAGAAAGAATAGGGAAATCCAGCACTGTAGAGCTGTCCTAAGAACACGAGGTAAAGGGAAATTTCCCAAGTAGGACAACTTTCTAAGATGGGAATTCCCCTCACTTTGATATCTCTTAGACAGGCAGTGAAGGGAAATCTACCCAGCAAGACACAGAGAGCAACAAATAATACAATAGGGGTTTTAACACTTCTCTATTCTACCCAAAATAAAAATATTTAACTACAGTGAGACTGTGACTGCTCTCACAGAGTCGCAATATATTTGGCTCTCCCTTCATTATCGGTGTTGCTTTGTGGCTACTAAAGGGCATGTTGCTGCCAGATTTTCAGGAAGCTGTCCACAGAGTGTTTTTCTTTTTTGTGCCTTGGGTGTCCTGCACCCTAAAACTTCCTCCATGCATGTTGTCTGTGTTCTGAAATAAGCAATAGTCAGACCCTTGGACTGGAACCTGAGTTTATCAGTAAGCTACTGTGACAGGTAACAGGGTGGGCAGCCTTTGGACAGGTAAGGGGACCACAGTTAATTTCCACTGCTCCTTTGGGGGTTATACACAGGTCTTTTACCACATGAATTAAGAGACCACGGATGACACAGAAGTGTTAAATTGGCCAGCAGCAGGACTATTTTTAATAGCAAGGCTAGGCCTAAATTTACTGGTGACAAAGAGCACATGCTGGGGCTTTACTACAAGAATTAAGATACTGCAGAGGATAAAGGAGTGTAACATTGGCCCGTAGCAAGACAGTTTTACTCAGGGATGATAGACCAAAATGTACTAAAAACCAGGAGTACAGACAGGTGTTTCGCTACAAGAATTAGGAGACTGAAGATAATATAGTACTAGTGTAAAACTGGCCAGCAATAGGACAATTATAATTAGCAAAGCTAGGCCCAATTTTACTAGAGACAAAAAGCACACGGTTATCCGTTTTGTAAAGGGGAAGATTCAGAGCAAAAAAAAATGCCATTGACCAGATATCAGCTAAAAGTGACCTCTGACCTCCAATCAACCACAACAAAATAGAGATAGAAAATCCTAAATAAAAGACTGAAAAAAAGAAGGCAGGAAAGGGTGGCTTTAACAAACAGCAACCATTAAATCTGTCTTGTTCAGTTTGATAGCTTTCCCTATGCTCCTTGCAACAGCTTTTCAAATGAATGGTACTATGGATGCTATTTTACCCCTCCATTTTAAAGTGAGGGGGCTGGCTTAATCAAAAGCCCCCTTTCTTGCCCCTTTTAAGCCTTCTGGTCATAGTTCAAAGACCATGTAGCAGTGCATTATGTTTTTTTAAAAAGAAACTGAACATAGGAGGTGCATTTGGTTGTTTAACCACTTAAAGTGGTAGTAAACCCATCCATTTAACAGTTTAAAAATCAGTTACATTTCCGGCACGTGCCGGAAATGTAACTCTCCCATTGGTTGTGCTCTAAACCAAACTGTCAAACCATCCAATAGCTGGTGTCACAGCTGATCACATGTGCAGCATCATGGCAGTTGTAGATTAAAAAGAGGGCAGCTTCCTTGGCTGAAAATGATAGGAGGGTTTACTTCCTCTTTAACCTCCCTGGCGGTATGATTATTTCAGATTTTTGGTGCTGAAAGCGGTACGATTATTTTGCATGAAAATTTGGCGTTTTATATTGTAGGCCTGTAATTCTTAGTAATAACTCACTTAAATCTGTCTAAACAAGAGTCTAGTAGACATCCCGGGTGTGAAAAAGTTTGAAAAATGAAATCATAAATTATAATATAATAAATAACTAAAAACAATTATCAAAAATAATAATATAATTGTACTAAAATTATTCAGTAATGTAATCAAACCAAAAACACAGAAATTTGCTCAGTTGCAGAATTGTCGCTGTCGTCACTTTCAGTTTCTGATGATAAATTTCCCCAAAAATCAGTATCACTCAATTCTGCAAATGATTCTTATTTACTATCGCTGTTTTCTAGCTGATCAGAAACCACTTTTGATGCAAAGGGACACTTTTTGGTTGCTATGGACATTCTCATGTTTCCAGGAAGAAAGAATGACATTTATAATATAAAAGTGCATGCAGGGCTCTGGGCAAACCACTAGGGACAAAGGGGATGTGAAATGACTTCATACAGTAATGTAATCTATAAGATTACAGTGTACTGTATGTGCTGTGTGTGTTTCACTTTTTGAATTTCCCGCCGGTCTCCGTCCCCGTGCGACGCGACGCTCGCAGGGAACGGAGCCCGGCACACAGGAGTCATCTGGCAGCGGACACAGCTCGCAGACACTGCGGGGGACATCGCTGGATCCAGGGGACAAGGTGAGTAGCGCTGCCTGGATCCAGCAATACAATCCCGAGTGTGGCTCGGGGTTACCGTTCTTGGTACTGAAAATCCACCCCGAGCCACACTCGGGATTACCGCCAGGGAGGTTAAGGACCGGGCCTATTTTTCAAACTTGCTGTTTACAAGTTAAAATCATTTTTTTTTTTTTTGCTAGAAAATTACTTAGAACCCCCAAACACTATATATATATTTTTTTTTCAAACACCCTAGAGAATAAAATGGCGGTCGTTGCAATACTTTATCTCACACCGCATTTGCGCAGCGCTCTTACAAACACAATTTTTTTGGGAAAAAAAAACACTTTTTTGAATTATAAAATAAGAAAACAGTAAAGTTAGCCCATTTTTTTCTATATTGTGAGAGATAATATTACGCCAAGTAAATTGATACCCAAGATGTTGTGCTTCAAAATTGCGCCCGCTTGTGAAAAGGCGATAAACTTTGGCACTTAAAAATCTCCATTGGCGACGGTTAAAAATTTCTACAGGTTACCAGTTTTGAGTTACAGAGGAGGTCTAGTGCTAGAATTATTGCTCTCGCTCTAATGATCACGGGGATACCTCACATTTTCATATGTGGGTGCGACTTACGTATGCGTTCCCTTCTGTGCGCAAGCTTGGCGGAACGGGTCACTTTCAATTTTTTTTTCTTATTTATTTTTCTTGTTATTTTTTATTTTTACACTGTCCATTTAAAAAAAATGCGGGTCACTTTTATTCTTATGACAGGACCTCTTTAATGTGAGATCTGGGGTTAAAAAGACCTCAGATCTCACATTTACACTTAAATGCAATAAAAAAATGTCTTTTAAAAAAGAAAAAAATCCCCTTTAAGACCATTGGCCGAAAGTGACGTCGCTTCTGTCATCCAATGTTATGGAGTCGAGTGGGGGCCATCATTCCCTCACTTGACTCCATGCCTCGCACAGCTCTGGTAAGCGGGACCACAGGGGGGCACCTCTCCCACCACAAATAAAAGTGATCTCGTGGCGAATCCGCCGCAGAGACCCCTTTTATCCAAAAGCGGACCGCCCGCCATTTAAGAAAATATCAGGCTTATGGCAGCTATCTGCTGCCATAACAACGGTATTCAACGTCAAAGTACCGAGGTATAACGACGGAGGGAGATCCAGGTTTGGCAGCAAAATTATTTGTTTTTTTACAAATACTATATTGGGAAGCTATTATCCCTATTTTAACAGTGAGTGATGCACAGTCACATAGAATTGTGTAATTGTAAGTTGATTTATATTACATAGTTTAATAAATTATGAGGTGTAGATACTGGCATTCAGAAAGAAAAATCATTTCCTTAGTAAGCTACCTGCTTTTCTGTATCTTTGCAAAATGGAACAAAAGTTTGCATATTCCACTACACATCGATGTGCTTTGGACATGTTTGTCACTTTGCCAAGTACGCTTCGAAGCAAAGCTTTGCTGATAGATTTGGCCACAGAAAAAAAAACATGTTGATTCTTACCAGGCGGTTTTCTTTTCCTGTAGCATCTCTGCATGTGTTGATTAATTCTTTCTCTATGGCAATCGGAGTAAATTCAGATTTCTTTTCTAGTAAAGACTGGTAAAATCTCTGCAGATACTCCTTACAGACTAAAGAAGGGAAAAAAGAAATGTGTTTAATTTAAAATCACATCATTTGTAGGACAGTGTCATAGAACATCTCTAATAGTTCTTTTGTAATTTAAATCAGTGTTTTTTAACTCCAGTCCTCAAGGCACACCAACAGGTCATGTTTTCAGGATTTCCCTCAGATGAAACAGCTGTGGTAATTACTAAGGCAGTGAAACTGATCAAATCACCTGTGCAAACTCATGGAAATCCTGAAAACATGACCTGTTGGTGTGCCTTGAGGACTGGAGTTGAAAAACACTGATTTAAATGATTTCATCATTTTTACCATCTATTCCATAGCAGAATGCTTCACAAATGTGCAGCACAGCAGACAAAATATTTAAAAAGAAAAAGTTAGGGAACAATGTTCTTTAAAGCAGAGTTCCAGTCCCCTAAACACTTTTTTTTAAAAAAAAACTGCTCTGCATTTGTCCTAACATGTACATTAACAATTACAACGTCATATGTGTTGTAATTTTACTTTCTTTAAAAATAGTTATGTACTTACTGATCTTGGAAGCAGGCAGGTTCCATTTTAGCTGTGGGCATCCGGAGCCCTCCTGTCTTCATTTCCGGGATTTCCTCCCGATTTTGCGAATGTGCAGTAATGTCGTTGTGCAGCTCGCTGTCTTCCTGACAGGTTGCCATAGCAAAATCGGCGTCGGCGGAAGTTCCTGCCCCATTGCTATAGCAACCTATCAATCAGACACGTTTGCTTCATTTACTGCCTGTAAATAACGCGAGATTCGCAAGGGCTTCTGAGTTACATGACGCTGCTATCCCAGGGACCCTTGCGAATCGTCTAGTTACGTAATCGCCTAGGCTAGGAAAGGGCAAAAGTAATGAATAACTACAAAACAAAGGTATTTACAAGCATTAAAAAAAAGGCCATTGTGAAAACTAGGAGATAAAGGCATGCAGCGCAGACAATGTTAAAAAAATGGATGGAAATCTACTTTATTGCATTTCCCCACTGGCCTGAGTACAGCCTATCTGGTCTAATACTCCCCATTCCACCGACTTTTACTGTGCAACCCTGCTCAGAGCTGCGCAATCTTTCTTCCAAAAGTGTCCCTACCAGGTCATCTTCATCTCCATTCATTCCTATGGCAAAAGCTGTACTATGCAGGACCTCTCAAGGCCCCTGTGAGTATTGCTCCCCATAGTAATGAATGGGGCTGCGGCTCGCTTGCACAGGGTGAAGCGCTTCCAGTAGGGACACTTTATAAAGAAATGCTTTCAGCGCCAGGCAGGGCCATGCAGTGATGATAGCTGGCATGGGGGTAGTAGAAGTATTGGACCAGCTTAATTGCACACAAGGCATTGAGGCACGTCTTAAAGGACAACTTCTACCAAAGGTTTATCTAAAACCATTTTTTTAGTATTGGATTGAGTAGTGTCAAGTTTTGATTGCTGTCTATGACCCAATTGAAAGTTCTCTGTCTGCCCTGTCTGCAATTCTCACCAGGAGGAAAGTGATGGGAAATCCAACATGTTACAGTTGCCTCTGAAAGTTGGGTTTTAGTAAAAGCTGAAAATTGGACCTGTCTTATTTTATCTTCAAGCTTAATGTGGTAAGTTGTTTACTTATGGGAGCCATTACAAAGTGATCTCATTATTTCTATTAAAGTTTTTATTTTCTCTACTAAAAAAACAGCAGGCAAAGTGGATGATCCTGGCAGCACCTGGGAGGCACTACGCAAAGTCTGTATCCCCCAGATAACACAA
This sequence comes from Glandirana rugosa, assembly GCA_018402905.1. Taxonomy (NCBI): domain Eukaryota; kingdom Metazoa; phylum Chordata; class Amphibia; order Anura; family Ranidae; genus Glandirana; species Glandirana rugosa. Next base: position 364,674 of record BLSH010535871.1, read on the forward strand.
AGCAGACGTGGATTTTTTTCTTATCTGGCAGATTAGCCACAACATGTGGACTTATTCCATAAAGTGCAAGAGCTGATCACAAAGAGAAACACTATCAACCAATCATAAGCCATCATCTATAAATCTTCACTAATATAATTTATTTATGGGTTATTACACTTAAAATTGTTATTTGAATAATCCCAATGGTGTTACCTGTAATGACCAATCAAATAATATTGAGAGTTTGATATGGACATTTATTTTTACAAATTAATTGTTATATAGTTTTAAGTGGTACTCCTTTGAATATTTTTTCTAGTTTGGAGTAGAGAAAGCAAGGGTTAAAATGCCTGTCAAGCTTTTACAGCTATCTTTGTCCATGTTGGCTAGAATGGCCAATGCTCTGATTTTTGGCAACTGAGTTGGAAGGGCAGTATGAAGTAGAAGCTCAGAGAAGAATAATTCTAAAAACAGAGCATATAAGTGGTATTAGCAGCTCATTTAGCAACAAAAATTGAGCTTCACCCTCTGACAAAAGGGCTATTTTTAATCCTAATTCTGCTAGCATTGGTAAAGGCATTGAAAAGTATATCATATTTGCTTGTTTTAAACTTTTTTGTGCATTTCTGCAGTTACTTCCTGGTTTTCATGCCTAGGCAAATTATATCATAGATCCCAGGAGTCTTCAGGAGGGGAGAAGGGGTTTTCTGATCTAAGCAAAACCTCCTGCCTGCATGCCTAACCTAAGGGCAGATGAATTCCAGGAAGTCATTGCTACATGAATCCTCTGCCCTTACTCAAGATGGCATTGGCCAGAAATGCTATGGGGTGTTTTTCAACATGATTTCTCAGCTAAATAAAGCATGGACACATGGATGGATGGGTGAGTTCCCTTTGAATATTAAAAATTAATTATACAGAGTTTTTGGATTATGATGCTCAGATGCAGTGAAGTTCCACTTTAAAATCACTTTAACACTTGATCAGATTTAGTAAATAAGGTTTTTATTAGCAAACTTTCTTATCATATGAGATGCTCTTTGAACACCACGCAAAAGCAAATGCAAAAGTAATAAGTGCAAGAAACCTTAAAGTTCAGTACTTCCCCTGAAATAGGAAAAGATGTTTCCTGTGAAGTGACTTTATAGGGAGTTCACAAAGTCATTATTTTATGACTGCAGAATGCAGGGCCGTAATACATCTGTGTGACATTAGTGTCAGTCTTCTTGTGTTTCGTTGCCAGTAATAATTAGGTGCCTGCCAATATTACAGTGATGTTATACGTATCTGTAATATGCTGTACATCGCTGGATCTAAGCAGATCCAACCAGCTTTGCTGGTGAAGAAAGTGAACGTATGCAGATAATACTGGTTTGAAGAGAAAAGGTCATCTCGTTACAGACCTTGTAATATATATGTCAACACACATAAGTGGAGGCTACCATTTCTGACCTCCCTATGCTAAGTGTACGACTATTGTGCTGTCCCATTGTCTTTGGTGCTTTCTGAGTCACTGACCTGGTAAGGTAGGCACATTTAACAAATGAAAGGAAAAATCAAAACTCTTTATCTGTATACTTTTTCCTGGTCATCAACTTAAAAGATGCCACAGGGTCCTTTTAAGCAAACACCCTGAAAATTTGACAACTGCACAATTCAAACTCCTCTTGTGTGTAATCACTGCCAGGCCATTGCTAAAGCTTGGAAAAGCTCCTCATTATGCACCCTTGAAACAAAATATAGGGCAACCCAATTTATGATACATAGCAAGGTTGAGGCCACACTTCTGGACCATGTTCCAAAGCATCTAAAAATCTGGCAGCCATGGGTTGATAAATATCTGCCGTCTAATTTTGACCAATCTCTGCTGGAACCTTAACCGCTATTAGTGGAACAAATGTATTTCCCCTGGCTTTTGAAGCATAGAGCGCTATCTGGCCTGGGAGAGACTCTGAACATCTCCTTCTTTCTCTTCCTTGGTCTTTCCCCTTTTTTTTTTTTCAACCTTTCTTTACTTCTACTTTTATCCTATGTTGTATTTTTTCTGCTACAAGAATTGTCAGTGACTCTGAGAAGGTTATTGGAGTTTTCTGTACTTCACCTTCCCTGTACGATGGGGAACTTGTGTATGTTTCTTTTGTTTTAACTTGCTCTATTTTTTACGTCTGTTTTGCTGTATTATGAAATATATACATGAAACCAACAAAATATGTTTTTAACTACAGTGTGTACCAAATTCTAATTTTGTACATGCCTTGCAACACCTGTACACTGCTGTGTTACCTTTAATAAAATATTTGCACAAGAAAAATATGCCACAGGGTCTCAATATGACAGACAACATTTTAGGAGAGGTCAGCAATGACACCCCTAATGGCACATTTACTTTAAGGGCCAGTTCACACCATAGAAACGCAGTCCGGATGCTTTTCTGCATACGCGTTTTTGGCTCGTTTTTGGTGTGTTCCGGTGCGTTTTTAATGCGTTTTTGACCTTTTTTTCGTTACTTAAAATAAGGACATGTGAGTTACAGTGCATTTAGGTGCATTCCAGCGCGTTTTTGGTGTGTTCCGGTGCGTTTTTGATGCGTTTTACTTTTTCTGGAGCTGGAACGCACTGGAACTGACTGCACTGGTGTGCACTAAGCCATTGAAATCCATATAACCTACTTTCCATGCGTTTCTGATGCAGAAAAAAAAATGCACTGGACTGCATGTGGTGTGAATTGGCCCTAAGCGTGAATCACACCTAGTGCTCTATGTACTTCTGTAAGCCCTCTCAACTTCTGCTCTCCCTTTTGAACATTCTGGCAATATATATTCTCAGGAAATTGGTTTTGGAAAAATTAGGCTCATGCTGAACATATTATGTTCTATGTATGTTGTCATGATTTGCATATACGTGGACAGGAATTTACAGCTCTCTGCATAAGAAAAAAATAGAGTGGAATCAGAATGCACTAGAGCCCACAGAACACGGGGCACTGTGGCCAGTTTTATTCATCTATGGACAAATATTTATATGTTTTTAACAAATAGTAAATACATTTTTAAACTAGCTATTAGTGTTGAGCGAACCCGGACTGTAACGTTCGGGTCCGTACGGAACTTTGGGGTGTCCGGGACCCGAACACGGACGTTTCAAAAACATTCGGGTTCGGGTTCTGGGTTCTGGTAGTTGATCACGCATGTTGAATAGCTGCAGGGCAGCCAATCAACAAGCGTTTTACTGGTTTGCCCTTAGAAGCCATCACAGCCATGCCTACTAATGGCATGGCTGTAATTGGCCAGTGCATCATGTGACCCAGCCTCTGTATGTGCTGCATGTCACATGCTGTTGGGTTAGTGTAGGGAGAGGAAGCTGCCGGCGTTTTTGTGAGGGACAGATTACAGACATTTTAACATCTGATCCTGCATCCTAAGATTACTACTACTGTTGCTCTGAGGGACAGATTGCAGAAATTTGAGATTTCACATACTGCTGCTTTAAGTGACAGATTGCAGATCAAACCCTTCATAACACAACGATCGTAGATTGTGGGATCGTACACAACGATCAGATTGTGGGAGTAATTTGAGATTTCACATACTGCTGCTTTGAGCGATCTGACTGCACTAGATAGAGGCTTCTGCTTAGAGGGACAGTTTATTGTTCAAAAATCATCTCCTAGTTCTAAAGGGAGAGGTTCTAGCTGCAGCTGTAAGTGACACATTATTGTTCAAAAATCATCTCCTAGTTTATTTGTTTTCCCTATCCCCATTTTTTTGTAGGGCACTTGCCCTACTCTTACCCCCATTTTACTTCCTTTTGCAGCCCTCTAGCACTTGCCAGGACTTTGTAACAGCCATTTTTGTGCCTAAAAGTTCGGGTCCCCATTGACTTCAATGGGGTTTGGGGTCCGGGATAACGTTCAGGCAACGTTCAGTGCCGAACCCGGACTTTTTCCCAAAGTTCGTTCAGACCCTCTGAACCCGAACGTCCAGGTGTTCGCTCAACGGTACTAGCTATCACTACAGCTACAAGCACTGTGGAGCAATTCCTCCTCAAAGTTCGCAAGAGAAGCAGTAAATTATTTTTAAGAGACACTGACATCTTGTCCATTAAGGCAAAGAGACCATTTCTTAGTAAAGGCAAACCCCTGATAATCACCTTCTTGCCCCTGTAGCAGCTGGTGACTATATCCGGTGCTTACAGGTAGAGATTAGCTTATGACCTCTTCACCTGTGACAGTGCTTGATTCTAGCAACCAGTTGCTAGGCCCGAGCACTAACACATAACTTTGGAAGTGACATTAGTATTTCTCTTAGCTTACAACACCAGGTGACCCTGTGGATTTTATTTCCCTGCTGCGTAGGCGCAGCAGTTTTGAGAGAATGCTGTAGCAGTGAATATAGGGTTTTGAAGGAGTAGGCTCTTTACAAATACATATTCACTTTTCCTTGAATGTCAGTGACAGTGCCTTTAAGGTAGTTCTAAAGGCAGAAGATTTTTTACCTTAATGCATTTTATGTATTAAGATAAAAAAAACCTTCAGTGTGCAGCAGCCCCTCTCATGCTTACCTGAGCCCCATCTCAATCCAGTGATGTTGCACGAGAGCCTCGGCTGTCCAGGACTCTCCCTCCTACACAGCAGCAGGTTTCATTGGTTCCCGCTACTGTAAATCAAAGTCAGTAAGGCAATGAGGAGAGCGGGCGGGGCTGAGCCACTGCTCCGTGTCTGAATGGACACACAGAGCAGTGGCTCGGTTCGGGTGCCCCCACAGCAAGCTGCTTGCTGTGGGGGCACTCAGCAGGAGGGAGGGGCCAGGAGTGGAGGAGGGACACAAGAAGAGGAGGATCTGGGCTGCTCTATGCAAAACCACTGCACAACGCAGGTAAGTATAACATGTGTGTTACTTTTCAACAAAAAAACAAGACTTTAATATCGCTTTAAGTCAGTTCTCAGGATTCTGCTCTCTGTTCTCCTGTATGTGTTGTGTGTTTACATTAGAAATGAGAAGAATTTCAACTCACTGGTGGGAGTGAGTAGCAAACAGGGTACTGAGAGAAAATGAAAGTGAAAGTGTTTCTGCTGCACACTCTGAGGATGAATTAGGCTGGCCATACATTATACAATTTTCTCATTCAATTTCCTTTAGATTTACCTTCAACTATGTAATGCAAGGGCCTGCCTGATTGCATACCAATTGAGAGTGTTTAGGTTTGACCTCATATTATATAGTTTTGATAAATCTAAAGGAAAATTGTATAATGTATGGCCAGCCTTACTCTGTACTGTTGATGAATTACTGTAGAGTCTAAACGAAAAGCATATATGGGTTGTTGTATTTCTAAAGGGTCTTCACTATTAAAGGGTCCTCACCAGAAAAGGGTGAAGTCACAGCAACCATATTGACAATGTTTATCTATGATAGGTAAAGCACTAGGGGTTAGTACCCCTTTCAGTAAGGTCCTATCCCTAGGGTAATTGGTGGGTAGAGTGTACACCCCTTTATACGCTTGTGAGAGTGGAGTCTTAGGCAGAAGGACAATAGGAATAGGCTACTTCTGATATGCATTTTGTAAGTCTGTAGCCTGGGAAGGAGAGGGGTCTTCGAGCCTAGGTCACCAAGAGACTCTGGATGGGAGCACACATAAAGGGGACTCACAGTGGAAAGGTGGTAGAGATGGTTGGACTTTTTGAGCTCAAGTTTACTGCACTGATGTCTGCTGTATTGCTCTTCTGACACGTGAAGCTGAAGAAGCTTTTGTATGGAGTTGTGGACTCGTTGTTACCCATTGTTAAAATGCGTCTCGTGTGGACATTCCTTTATTTATAGGGTGGGCCTCAGGCCTGGAGAATATGAGTAACTATTGTTACCTGTTATGAGTTTAACAGATAAGAAGAAAAAAGCAATGGTGCCTTTGGCCAGCTTGGCAGGAGCTGGTAGCAGATCAAGGCTGCTAACACCAGGGAGTGCTGAAGACAAACAGCATAGCGAGAAGTTAGTGCAGGGTTTGTAGGCACTGGTAGGTCTGTTAAAGTAGATGTAAACCTTTACTGGATGTCATGTAGGTAGAAAAATGTGGCGATACAGTGATTATAAGCTGCATGTGTTTTTCACATGTCATATTTCTTAATTGTTGCTGGCTGCAAATTTTTTAAAATGGTGATAATAGTAGACTATGCCTGGGCAAAATGCATCAGCACAGAAGTGTATTAGTTAGGTTTGGGAGCGCATGTTGACAGGATTATTTACAGGCAGAAGATTCTGGGAGACAGGATCAGAGCATTGTCACCCCATACCACAAAGGGCCCAAATAAGGATCTTTATATCAGTATCACCAACTGTTATTTTCATGAAAGCTAGCGATTAAAATAAAAATAGACTTTCCAAGCCTATATGAGATTTTAGTGGTTAGGTTTATAATTAGAGTTGGGCGAACCCGAACGGTAAAGTTCGGGTTCGTACCGAACTTTCGGGTGTCCGTGTCCCGAATGCGAACCCGAACATTTGAGAAAAACGTTCGGGTTTGGGTTCTGGGTTCTGTTATTTTATCACGCTGGTTGAATAGCTGCAGGGCAGCCAATCAACAAGCATTTCACTGGTTTTCCCTAGAAGCCATCACAGCCATGCCTACTAATGGCATGGCTGTGATTGGCCAGTGCATCATGTGACCCAGCCTCTTTATAAGGAATGTGAGTGCACTGAACTGATCCAGTGTGTGTTAGGGAAAGGGGGTGGATTTGGACTGTCTCTTTGCTGGATATTGGGGCTGTCTCTTTGTTGGATATTGTGGCTGTCTCTTTGCTGGTATGAGGATGTCTCTTTGCTGGATATTGGGGCTGTCTCTTTGCTGGTATGAGGCTGTCTCTTTGCTGGATATTGGGGCTGTCTCTTTGCTGGTATGAGGCTGTTTTATTGCTGGATATTGGGGCTGTCTCTTTGCTGGATATTGGGGCTGTCTCTTTGCTGGTCTGATGCTGTCTCTTTGCTGGTCTGGGGATATCACTTTGCTGGTCTGAGGCTATCTCTTTGCTGGTCTGGGATGTCTCTTTGCTGGTCTGAGGCTGTCTCTTTGCTGGACTTGGGCTGTCTCTTTGCTGGATTGGGGATGTCTCTTTGCTGCATTGGGGAGGTCTCTTTGTGGTGTGGGGATGCCCCATCACCGACCACCCATGCAAATTTTATGTCCCAGTCTGGGCCTGGCCACAGGGCAGTATTCCAACATGAAAACCCCAAACACACCTCCAAGACAACCACTGCCTTGCTAAAGAAACTGAGGGTAAAGGTGATGGACTGACAAGCATGTCTCCAGACCTAAACTCTATTGAGCATTTGTGGGGCATCCTCAAATGGAAGGTGGAGGAGCGCAAGGTCTCTAACATCCACCAGCTCTGTGATGTTGTCATGGAGGAGTGGAAGAGGACTCCAGTGGCAGCCTGTGAAGCTCTGGTGAACTCAATGCCCAAGAGGGTTAAGGCAGTGCTGGAAAATAATGGTGGCCACACAAAATATTGACAATTTGGGCCCAATTTGGACATTTTCACTTAGGGGTGTACTCACTTTTGTTTAGACATTAATGGCTGTGTGTTGAGTTAGAGCCCGTTCACACAGGGGCGACTTGCGCTCCGACTTGTGTTGCCTCAAGTCGCCCCAAGTCGATTGACATCTTAAATCCCATTGAAATGAATGGGAGCCATCTTAATGTACACTACTGAAGTTGCTCCGACTTAAAAATGGTTCCTGTACGACTTCAAGGCGACTTCTATCCGACTTGTGCCCATAGAATTCAATGGAAGTCGCCTCCAAGTCGGATCTCCCATCTACAGTTGCAATAAAAAGTATGTGAACCCTTTGGAATGATATGGATTTCTGCACAAATTGGTCATAAAATGTGATCTGATCTTCATGTAAGTCACAACAATAGACAATCACAGTCTGCTTAAACTAATAACACACAAAAAATGTAATGTTACCTTGTTTTTATTGAACACACCATGTAAACATTCACAGTGCAGGTGGAAAAAGTATGTGAACCCTTAGACTATTGACATCTCCAAGAGCTAATTTGAGTGAGGTGTCAGCCAACTGGAGTCCAATCAATGAGATGAGATTGGAGGTGTTGGTTACAGCTGCCCTGCCCTATAAAAAACATACACCAGTTCTGGGTTTGCTTTTCATAAGAAGCATTGCCTGATGTGAATGATGCCTCACACAAAAGAGCTCTCAGAAGACCTACGATTAAGAATTGTTGACTTGCATAAAGCTGGAAAGGGTTATAAAAGTATCTCCAAAAGCCTTGCAAAAGCCTTGCTGTTCATCAGTCCACGGTAAGACAAATTGTCTATAAATGGAGAAAGTTCAGCACTGCTGCTACTCTCTCTAGGAGTGGCCGTCCTGTAAAGATGACTGCAAGAGCACAGCGCAGACTGCCCAATGAGGTGAAGAAGAATCCTAGAGTGTCAGCTAAAGACTTACAAAAGTCTCTGGCATATGCTAACATCCCTGTTAGCGAATCTACGATATGTAAAACACTAAACAAGAATGGATTTCATGGGAGAATACCACAGAGGAAGCCACTGCTGTTTGGAAGAAACACACAACACTATGTGTGGAGAAAAAGAGGCACAGCACACCAACATCAAAACCTCATCCCAACTGTGAAGTATGGTGGTGGGGGCATCATGGTTTGGGGCTGCTTTGCTGCGTCAGGGCCTGGACGGATTGCTATCATCAAAGGAAAAATTAATTCCCAAGTTTATCAAGGAGAACTTAAGGCCATCTGTCCAGCAGCTGAAGCTCAACAGAAGATGGGTGTTGCAACAGGACAATGCAACCCAAAGCATAGAAGTAAATCAACAACAGAATGGCTTAAACAGAAGATAATACGCCTTCTGGAATGGCCCAGTCAGAGTCCTGACCTCAACCCGATTGAGATGCTGTGGCAAGACCTCAAGAAAGCGATTCACACCGGACATCCCAATAATATTGCTGATCTGAAACAGTTCTGTAAAGAGGAATGGTCAAGAAATACTCCTGACCATTGTGTACGTCTGATCTGCAACTACAGGAAACGTTTGGTTGAAGTTATTGCTGCCAAAGGAGGTTCAACCAGTTATTAAATCCAAGGGTTCGCAAACTTTTTCCACCTGCACTGTGAATGTTTACATGGTGTGTTCAATAAAAACAAGGTAACATTTAATTCTTTGTGTGTTATTAGTTTAAGCAGACTGTGATTGTCTATTGTTGTTACTTAGATGAAGATCAGATCACATTTTATGACCAATTTGAGCAGAAATCCATATCATTCCAAAGGGTTCACATACTTTTTCTTGCAACTGTATATTGAAGTGACTTACAGGAAAAAGAAAAGATTTTTACCCCGGCATACCCCCCTCCCTGCCTTCTCTGATTGGCCACAGGCAAAGTCGCCTGGTATGGAGTCGCATTGTAAGTCGCCTAGCAAAGTCACGCCGAAGTCGGATCTCCCCTGTGTGAACGTAGCCTTAGTTTGAGGGGACAGCAAATTTACACTGTTATACAAACTGTACACTCACTACTTTACATTGTAGCAAAGTGTCATTGCTTTATTGTTGTCACATGAAAAGATAGAATAAAATATTTACACAAATGAGGGGTGTAATCACTTATGTGAGATACTGTATATATACAGTATATGCAGGGCTCAAATTTTCAAGTCCTCAGCTACTAGCCAGGCCTTAAGAGTTACTCGTCACCAGTTGCCCCACCCAACCTCTACCCTGCCCCGCCCCTAAACATGCCCTCATCAATTATCTAATGAAATGACATTGTCAAATTTTTATGCAGAATTAAGTTACACATATAAATATTAACAACAACTTTAACAATAATAAAGTGTTACTAAACCCACAACAGTAAATTATATCTGTATATGCAGAATGGCATGTTTGTTATGCTTACTGTGGAACTTAAGGGGTTAATCCTCTGCATTGTGTAAAAAGGCTCTTTGATCCTGTATGCACAGAATCTCCCCTCCTGCAGGGTCTCTCTTCGCAAGGCCAGATAGTACACAGGCAGGGTAGTAAAGCTGCAAATGCTCAGTTTTGTCTCTATTGCTGGAGAGAATATTTCCTTGTTGAACTTAGCTTTGCAGGTCACATGACCTTCACACATGTGGTCGTGTATACAGATCCTAAATGACAGTCCAGTCCCTCCCTCCTCCTCCTCCTCCTCCATGCACAGTAACTAAAAAAGAACACAGTGGGTGGAATGTTACATCTTGATTCATGGATAATCCGCCTCCCATAACAGCATGAGGATACAGGTTGTAGTGGAAATCTCCTCCTACCTGAACACTCAGCACTTGGGCAGACCCTGCAGTTTACCACATGACTGTGGTAAACAGATCAGCCAAAAAGGTATATAGTTGGGCGGCACAGTGGTGTAGTGGGTAGCACTTTCGCCTGGCAACAAAAGGGTCACTGGTTCGAATCCCAACCACGACACTACCTGCCTGGAGTTTGCATGTTCTCCCTGTGCCTGCGTGGGTTCCCTCCAGGTACTCCGGTTTCCTCCCACACTCCAAAGACATGCTGGTAGGTAAATTAGATCCTGTCTAAATTGTCCCTAGTATATGTATGAATGTGAGTTAGGGACTTTAGATTGTAAGCTCCTTGAGGGTAGGGACTGATGTGAATGTAAAATATATATATATGTAAAGCGCTGCGTAAATTGACGGCGCTATATAAGTACCTAAAATAAAATAAAAATAAATAGTGGCAGTATTTTAATGTAAAAAGAAGATTTATAAGCTGTGGGCACTGCGAGGGGAGGGGGGCAGGGGCGTTTGAACTATTTTCATATTTAGCAACACTTTAATATAAGGCATATTTTGTTGATCTGACTGTGATAAATAAAATAAGGATAAAATATGACTGACTACTATAAGCACTGTACACATCATTACTGCCTTGTTAAGTAAATATTTTAATGCTATATTAAATATAGCATTAAAAAAATGAAAACAAATAAATGACACTTTCACTGATTGCACTGAACAGGGGAGCGGGAGCTGCCAAAGTTAACTTTTCCTGTTTACAAACTGGTGATTGGTTGCTAGGCGGTTCGATCAACCAATCACCAGCTTGTTAATAGGAAAAGTTAACTTTGGCAGCTCCCGTCCAATCCCCCTCCCCACTCCACCTCATCTAGTTCTTTGCCAACTCCTGCTGTATGCCAGGCACTGCTAAGAGAATGACAGTGGACAGAGGCAGGGGGGAGAATCGCTTCCCGTTCAACTCCACACTCGCCCTCAGCTTATTTCCACTCACCTAAAACTTACACGCTCTTGTTATTTGTTTTTTTTTTTACATTTTTCAAATTCTCCCCCAGCCACAATGCCAGACAACCATTATGGTGGCGCCCGCCTGGAGTCCTGCAAGAGTCTCCTATATGTGGAGAAGAAGAGGCATGGCTGTGGCTCCCTCTCATGCTGCTTGTGTGCGCGGTGCTCTGAGCTGCATGTAACATTGTAGTTCCTAACAGGAGCAACAAGAAAAGGAGACTCCTGCAAGACTCCATAAGTCCCAGAAGGCACCAATATAATGAGAAAAATAGAAATATGTAAATATAAATAAGTTACGGTGATTGGAGGAAGGGGCTGTTTTCACCAGCTCTTCATTGTGTATGATTCTGGAATGAGATCACTGCACGCTGATGTCCTCCAAGTCTGAGTATATTTGATAAAACAACCACAATTGCTGCAATGGCAGTGCCCACCCTAGGACCACCCCTCAAGCGTTTCACTAATAAGGGCTTAGTTGTGTTCATTATGATTAAGTCCTATTGGGTGAAATGCATCCGTGGGGCGGTTCTAGGGTGGGGAATGCCTTTGCAGTGATTGTGGTTCCTTTATAAAAAAAACTCGCACTTCAGTGACACCATCAAGGTGCAGCGATCTCTTATTCCTACATCGAGTTTGTGAGCATGGATGGCTCAGTTTAGTGTCCAGCGCGTGGCATTCAAATGGCACTAGGGAGATTCCGCTTAGAGCCTCAGGCCTGGAGAATGTAACAATCGGGTGGAGTTTCTCCCAAAACAGATGTGTGGGTACCCTATCACCACTGTACGAGAAAGTGGGTTGGTTGGGGTTGTTGCCACTTTCTTCCACAGTTGGTTGAATTGGGTGCGAGGACACACAGCATTGCCTTCGCTGCCATCATGCCCTTTCTATGTGTCATGTGTGTACCGATGGATGTAACCACCTCCAGAAGATTTACCCCATTCATGACCAGGTTATTTTTTGTGATACGGCACTGCATTAATTTAACGAAAAATTGCGCGGTCATGCAACGATGTACCCATATTTTGGAAATTACTTGTCACTGAGTGGGCGGAACATGATGGGGAACTGACTTTTACTGAGATTAATTTTAATTAACAGCACACTGTAGTAGGCAGATTGGTAAGCTGCTATTGGACTGAATAGTGGCTATTGATCCACCCACTGACATGTGCTGTCAATCAAAAGAAAAGCGGACCTGACAGGGAACTATTCTCTCAGTTCCCAATCTGGTTTTGCCCACCACTACTACAAAACTCATTTGCCAGGCACCTGTCAATTAATCGGCAAAGTGACCAGGGAGGCAGGATGGCAGAGTGTATATTATAGACACTCTAATCTGTTAGATGTTATTGACAGATGCATGTACAGTACCTATCTGTGACAGGCAAAGGACTGACACTTTTGGTGCTGCACCCTGACAAAAATATAAAGGATTTCTATGACACCCTGTATGAATTCCCTGATTGTCTTACATTTCATACTCCTGACTACTGCACTCTGTATGCTGGCCTATATGTGACATACTCCGGACCACTGCGCTATAAGTACATTACTCCCAAAATTCTTCTTTAGGGGAGGCTATGTGCATAAAAGCATATACAGCATAATGGAACAGATTCATTTTTGTTTAAATGAACGTGTTGAGGTTTGTACATGCCTGTTAGACTCTCCCTTGTGACATATTCATTAAACCAGGAAATACAGTTGTTTCTGACCCACAAAAAGCAATCTTACAAAGGACTGTCGAAGGGCTGCTACTCTATTTAAAGTGGAACTTCAGTCTCTCAATAAACATTGATTATTTGTAATCAATATGCTACTTGCATTAGTAAATATAAAGTTCATATTTACTTGCTTTAAACTTTTTTTTTTTTCATTTCTTCAGTTACTTTGAGGTTTCCAGGCCTAGGCAAATTATGTCATACATCCCAGGAGTCTTCAGGGGGGATGGAGGGGGTTGCTGAGTTAAGAACACCCACCTGCCTGAGCTAAGGCCAGATGGATTCCAGGAAGTAAATGCTACATGAATCATCTGCCCTTACTGAAGATGGCAGCACCCAGAAATGCTAGGGGGAGTTTTTCAAAGCGACTTCTTAGCAAAAGAAAGCATGGAGACATGGATGGATGTCTGGCTCTGGCTGGCAGTGCACTGTCACAGTGTGTCACATAACATGGCTGATGGCTGCTGATTTTGTTAACTTATTGATTATAAGTTAACAAAATCAGCACCCAGCAGCCATGTTATGTGACACACTGTGACAGAGACAGCCAGAGCCATGATAGAGTGCCTGCTGCCTGTGTGTTATAATAATGCTGATGATCTTAGCCAGTTGTCGACCACCCCAGAGCAAATTTACTGCTACAGGGTGGTCGTGCTGCGCAAGATCATGTATATTGTACAGGGCATCAAGGTTGGGTCCTGGACAGGTGCTATAAAGCGCCATTTGGCTAATGGTCCCTTTAAGGGAAGTGTGGAAGTGCTCAGGGGGTCACCTGAGATGGGTGAGGAATTACGGGGATAGTCGTACTAAACAGAGGACTGCCTTGCAGTTCTCTTTGTGTTAGTAGAGAGATACTTGGGACCTACAATTTCAGAGGCCCTGAAGTGATCTTTGGGTAGGAAAAGGGCCTCCACTCCTGACTAGAGGGACTCCAGCACACACAGGGTTAAGAGCCTCCAGGAAGCAGCTCTTAAGGACAGGAAGTAGTGTTAGGAGTGGTGGTGAGGAGGAGCTGTGTGGAGACACCTGTTTTTGGAGAGCTGTGAGTTTGCTGAATGCTGCTAAAATAGGACTTATATATAGGACAAGGACTGTGCTAAAACCCGAGGGTGAAGTCCTGTCCACAAACTGTATGTGCCTTTGTACTTTTATGTTTACTTAGTGCTGAAGATAAGCAGACTTTCTTTTGTGTTTTCATAAAATAAAAGTCGTTCGTTTGGATTCATTCCGAAGGTCGTTGTGTGTCTTTACTTTTGTGTTTTCTTTCAGACGAATAGAAGTCGTGATTCATTTGTATTTTCATGTTTCCGTGTATGTCAAACACCTGTCCTGAAGTGGGAGCCCAAAATCGTGTCAGGAACAGGATATATATTCAGGATAAAATCGTCGTAAGTCGTTTGAGTGTCGAGAGGTTTTTGTCCACAGAGGTGTGTCGAGGAGGAGTGGTGGTGAGGATTGTGATGAAGGACAGGAATTCTCGACGAAGGACCTCCGAGAATTGGGACACACACGACCTCAGGGAGATCAGTCCTCACCTCCGGGAAAAGGATGGGTTTCTAGTGAAGTCCCGGAGACT